>CAKNWW010078111.1:0-17113 GCA_932074435.1 Andricus kollari
AGTCAGGGCCGTAGAGCGAACAAAAGTATTAATTATCAAATGTTTATTTCTCTTATAATTATTAACCCTCCAATCGCTTTATTTTTTGTATGCGGTAATTGTAGGTATACAAATTTTAATTCTCGATTTACGCGCATTTAAACAAAAATTATTTAGAATAGTTCTTCGATAAGCTTTATTTCGTCCCTGACAGCGAAAAGCAGGTTATGGTATCCGATGTTACGGTATCCGAAAACCATACAAATTTACTTTTTAAGCTTTGAAAACAAAAGTAATCAATAAATCCCTCTGACGAAAACTCCACTATTATGTGCCACACGGAATTTTCACCTTTTCATTGATTTTTATTATGAAATATGAAAGTTCTTATCAGGTACGGTATCCGATACGAATAAAAATACGCCACATTTTCGATTACATTTTTTCACTTTGCAAAAAAAGTTCTTAATTTCTTGTTATGAAGTTTTGACGAATGAGTAGTGTGGCTTTTGTTCTAGATATTGTGAGAAGATAAGGCCTAAAAAATGATCAAAAGTTGATGAAAGGTATGGGAGATTTATTTACCGTAACCATCGAGAAGATTTAGGGATACACGTGTATAATTAAATTTTCTCTACTAATATATCAGATAAATTAGAATATTTCTTATGAATTTTATAGTTTTTGAGTCAAACTTTCAAACTATTAATTATAAGTTAAGAAACAATTTACTATGTATTAAATACTTGTCTCTAAGCTTGGCGCCGCCTACGTGGAGACATTCCAAAAAGGCATTTTTCGAGTATTTGGGAGCATTTTGCTAAGACATACGATGATGTGACCTTATTTTTTCTTACGGAGGTATTGTATTGCCCTAAAACGAAGAAGTTAGCCAAGTTTTATAAAGAAAAACTACTTAGTTTAGTTACTAAAGGTTCGAGACATAAAAGTGACCTGTATATGGAGAATCACCCATATAACATGTTAGCTCTTTGTAGGTTCTTACTGAGGTAAACGCCATAGGCTTAACAACCCAAATTCACATTTGCTTTAGAGTGCGTAACGCTGCTGTGGATACGTCATGTTCAGGAGAATTTTGTGAAATTTCAGAATTACGGAGGACAAAAATATGGTTGCTGTGTGATGCCTTGTATATTTACGTGTGAAAATAATACACAATTATACACCAATAACGACTTTCATATATTCAGCTTATTACCGCCTTTTTAGATGTTTCGGACCACTTTGAGGCTGCCAATACCCTTGGCCTGAATGTTAACATAAGAAGTGAGAAAAGGACATTACTCCATCTAGATGCTTCACTTCTAAAAGCCAAACGACGTATCTGTACAGATATAATGCGACCCTAGGAGTACCTCACTACCATCTTTGTCGCTCTTGCGGTGTTAATCGCGAACCTCCGTTGCCGAGCGCTCCGAGGCAGATAGAGTCAATTGTCTAAAACGAGAAGTGCCAAAGTTCTGGATCTACGAATTTTCGGACAGCAGTCTCCATTGCACACTCGCGGCCTGTCATTGCTCTCTAGGAATTTGAGAAACTAATTATATTCGTGATCGAATTCCCTGCTTTGGCCGACTACAACATCACTGCACAGTAGAAGGTCAAGATGGAGAGGTATCAAGACCTCAAGAGGGAGCTGCATCGACTGTACTTAAAATATTCGATTGAAATAATTGTCCTTGTGATCGGTGCTCTCGTAGGTGCGAAGCGATCACGGGTTTGTTACCTCAAAGCCATACCCGCGGGCCAGAAACATGATATTTCACTTGCGAGATAGACACAGAAAGTGTTCATCCTTGAGTCGCTCTGTGCCGGTGTCATTTTCATAGATGACAGTTGCTCCCAGTAGGACCCTGCGGTGGTTGTTCAAGCTTTTTTTGTAAATTATATGTTTATTCGGTTCGTTTCATTAAGAATCCAACCGGAGTGTTAATAATTTATTTGATGTTATTGTTTCTCTTTTAATTGACCTTCGGGTTTCATTTATCATAGCATGTTCTCCACCCGTTGCTTGTTCTCCTCAAGGTTTTCCCTCTGTTTTTGAGTTTCGCGTGCTACCTTTTCGTGTTGTGGGAACTCAGGTAGTAGCGTAAGGATGCTTTTGTCGAGCAGACTCGAACCCTTTTGCTACCCTCTCAGTTGCTATCAATGTGTAGGCTGGTGTGGACAATTTTCGGTGGCTGTAACGATAAGTGATCAATTGTGCGTCTTCGAGAGAGCTGAGGTGTTCGGGTCCGTGAGTTAAAGTCAGTGGCTCTTCAAGTCCTAATTAACGGTTCAGTGATTTCCCGACTCGATCGTCTTTTAGTGTTGCGGGAGGTGACGAGACGGATGACGTATCACCTCCGGTCGCGTCGGGATCGATCGTTCAGTGAACGATCATGGTCGTAGCTTCCGACTGCTACATCTGTACCAATTTTCCCAAACAACCCAAACATTTTTTTGGACACCAAGGGAGTGCTTCATTGGATATACTCGGAGACTCGTATCCCGGACTCAATCGATAAAAGGTATTTAGCGGTTAATGATAACGATGGTAAATAGTCTTTTTCCTTTTCGTCGACTTTGACAAAGCTGATCATGATTCCCTCACCACCCCACGCCAGTCCGTCATTAATTCAAAATATTTTTGGTGCTTCGAGCCGGATAGCGGGTCGGCAAGGGGAGCATGAACTTAAAGTAAGTTTTTTTGAAATTTCAAGGTTCTAGTAGATTATTTGACGTTTTGAAGAATGCAATGATATTAATGTATTTCGAAATAGTTTTTTAATAGTGAAAAATATCTTACGTATAAGGAATGACATTCTCCTGTGCAAACAGGAACACATTAAAACATGTAGTTTAAAAATAGAATGAGATTGCAATAAATTATGTCAATAAAGTATCCGATGAATTGTAAAGAATAAAAATTCACGTAGAGGCTTATTTGTTATCTCATTTTTGTCAGATTTTAATACTGTCAGAATGTTGTTAATTCTTAGTGGGGAAATGTATCCAATCACTTCAAATTTCATTATAATTACATGACGTGCAATGTTGAACACTTTCGATGTGGAATTCTTGCAAGTTGCATACTCTTGTGCACTTTAAAGTTCAACATTGAAGCCTTTAGATTTAAGTATGAAATTTGAACCATTCGCAGGATGTCGATTGTTTAGATTGAAATGTCTACCAAATTTGACATTTTGTGTTTAGCACTGTACAATTAAAATTTAATTTTGAAGGTAAATAATAATAATATTTAATCGCTAAGTTATTCGTATGTTGTGAATTTAAAACTATTCGGGTTGCGATCCTTATTTCTTAAATATTTAAATTTTGTAGGCTCTTAAGGTTTCGAAATTTCTTGAAATTCGTAGAAATAATTTATTTTTTTGAAAATCGATGATAAGACAGAAAAGTTTTAGCAAGAGAAATTGAAACAAAAGGGAAAGAACATATTGAAAAGATACGAAGTTTATTGAGATATTTCTGAGAAATATATTTGTCGAATAATTTTTATAGTTATTTTCATAGACATCGATTTTGTTTATTGTTTCGAAAGACTAGAACAGTTTTCATCAAGATTTATGTTTGGTTTATGTTTGAAAGCATCTTTTGAATCTCTGGGAGCTTGAATTGATAAAATTGATGATGGATTGTATCCAACATTACAAACGCCTCGAGACAGGCTCTCAGGTACGACAACCTTTCTCACTGACTGTGTGATTGCTCTTAACATTGCAAACGCCTCGAGACAGGTTCTCAGGCACAACAACTTTTCTCACTGTCTGTGATTGTTCTTAACCTTGCAAGCGCCTCGAGACAGGCTCTCAGGTACGACAACCTTCATCACTAACTGTGTGATTATTCTCAACATTGCAAACGTCTCGAGACAGGCTCTCAAGCGTGACAAACAGAACTCACTTATTATGACTAGTTGATTACTATGATAATATCCGCTCACTTAAAAGCCCTAAGGTGCTTGTAAACTTGAATTTTATATGAATAAATTCTCACAAGACAGATCGACAGTTGGAGAAGCATGGCGTCTGAACCGCAACGGCCGGTCGCCATGTGAGAGCGCCTGCGGGCCATGACTGTGACTATTGACTGCTTACATGGTGACGTAAAACTTAAAATTTTTAAACTGCCATTTGCTACGACTGCCATGTAAGTGCGCCTGCGGGCCATGACCTTGACTAATGGAGAAGAGTGCATCCGGCTTGACACAGCTGGGTGCCATGTGAGAGCGCCGACCAAGGCCACGACTATGACGATGGAGAAGCACGGCGTCTGGCTTGCAGCGGCTAGTCAATGGTTGCGGGGGGCCTAGCTCACGGCGGCCAGTCGCCGTGTGAGAGCGCCTACGGGCCATGACTGTGACTATGGAGAAGCACGGCGTCTGGCTTGCAGCGGCTGGTCGCCCGGTTGCCGGGGACCTAGCCCACGGCGGCCAGTCGCCGTGTGAGAGCGCCTACGGGCCACGACTGTGACGATGGAGTAGCATGCATCCGGCTTGACACAGTCGGATGCCATGTGAGAGCGCCAATCAAGGTCATGACTGTGACGATGGAGAAGCATGCATCCGGCTTGAAACAGCCGGATGCCACGTGAGAGCGCCGATCAAGGCCATGACTGTGACGTTGGAGAAGCATGCATCCGGCTTGACACAGCCGGATGCCTTGTGAGAGCGCCGATTAAGGCCATGACTGTGACGTTGAAGAAGCATGCATCCGACTTGACACAGCCGGATGCCATGTGAGAGCGCCGATTAAGGCCATGACTGTGACGTTGCAGAAGCATGCATCCGACTTGACACAGCTGGATGCCATGTGAGAGCGCCAACCAGGGCCAAGGACTTTGACTTTGACTGGCATGCACCTGGCCGGACGCGGCCAGATTTTATGTGTAGCATGTACCTGACCGGACGCGGCCAGGTGCTATGTGACTGCGCCGTGCAGGGCATGACTATGACATTAAGTAGATTAGAGTGAACCGACATTCGTCCACGCGACAATTCATACTGATCGACACCAACCTCTTAGAGATTTTCTTGAAAATTCTGTTTTATGAAACTAATCTGTAGCATTGCCTTTCACCCCTTGAATTTGTGCTCAAACTCCAGGATGTCTCCCCGAATCTTAGCAATTACAGTATCCAAGGTCTGGAGGTTGAACATTCCAAGTTCTTTTCCCTGACTTTCTGAAATGTTTCCACTTCCTCTTCATACATATTACAAAATGGGGATTTCGGGATTGTGTTTTTTTGTTTGTTAATAAGGTTGTTACAGATCAGAACCCTACTGAACAATGCTCGCCACTGGAGCTGTGGAACTTCTGAGGAGTCCACCATCATTGATAGCATGGATCGGCAGTGTTGTGGGGAGTCTGTTTGCTGCTGAGCGAGATAAAGTTGCCCCCGGAATACTGCGTAGCCGGACACGGCTGCCAAGAGACCATATTTCGCTGATGACCATTTTGGTGCTGCCACCTGCGGTTGGTTGTGCGCCGTGAGCCTCGTTGTCCAGAGGAACTGGATTCGCATCGACTCACATCCAGGATTCGCTGTGCCAAGACCTATCGACGTGCTCTGGGGCGCTGACATTTGCGGCTCACTGCTTCTGGATGGATTTTGTCATGGATATCCGGTAGTTCGATTCCAAAAAGTGTTCCTGTTGATGATCAGGTGCGAGCGGCGAAGTTCCTGCTATTGAACTTCGAGATTCACTGATTCGGCTGTTGGGGTCTGGAGAGGTGCATGTGGAGAAGTGGGTTTCCGACTGCTTCCTCCTCTTAAATATGATTCCTGAGTGCGATGGACTGCGTAAGAGTTGGCCCTGATCACTAGGAGGGGGGTTCTGGCTGCTATTTCCTGACTCTTTGATCCAGTTGGCTGGCTTTGTACAATCACCAACGTCGCTGGGATCCTGATGCGGGATCTCTGGAGGCTCGGGTTGGTTGGGCATTTCAGATAGATGGATTGTGCCGAGGCGTTGTCTTCAAATTAGGGACGTCGTGTTGATTGTCGGCCCGTCTCTGCTTCGACGTGAGACGCAGCCTTTGGGACGGATGACCAATGTCAGTCCCGGACGGCGTGGACTTGTGTGATCTGCCACTGTTGAGGCTTCTTTTAACACCATGCCTTCAATTGTGCTCCATGGCGGGCGGAACTGAAATTTTGCCTTTCATACATGGAAATTTGCTGTATGCTTCATGGCGGGCGGCACTGCGCTTTCGACCTTCATACGTGGAATTTGTTCCGTTCATCGAACGAGGCGGGCGGGATGTTAATAATTTATTTAATGTTATTGTTTCTCTTTTAATTGACCTTCGGGTTTCATTTATCATAGCATGGTCTTCGCCCGGTGCTTTTTCTCCTCAAGGTTTTCCCTCTGTTTTTGAGTTTCGCGTGCTACCTTTTCGTGGTGTGGGAACACAGGTAGTAGCGTAAGGATGCTTTTGTCGAGCAGACTCGGACCCTTTTGCTACCCTCTCAGTTGCTATCAATGTGTAGGCTGGTGTGGCCAATTTTCGGTGGCTGCAACGATAAGTAATCAATTGTGCGTCTTCGAGAGAGCTCAGGTGTTCGGGTCCGTGAGTTAAAGTCAGTGGCTCTTCAAGTCCTAATTAACAGTTCAGTGATTTCCCGACTCGATCGTCTTCTAGTGTTGCGGGAGGTGACGAGATGGATGACGTATCACCTCCTGTCGCGTCGGCATCGATCGTTCAGTGAACGATCGTGGTCGTAGCTTCCGGAGGCTACATCTTTACCAATTTTCCCAAACAACCCAAACATTTTTTTGGACACCAAGGGAGTGCTTCATTGGGTATACTCGGAGACTCGTATCCCGGACTCAATCGATAAAAGGTATTTAGCGGTTGATGATAACGATGGTAAATAGTCTTTTTCCTTTTCGTCGACTTTGACAAAGCTGAACATGATTCCCTCACTACCCCACGCCAGTCCGTCATTAATTCAAAGCCATACCCGCGGGCCAGAAACATGATATTTCACTTGCGAGATAGACACAGAAAGTTTTCATCCTTGAGTCGCTCTGTGCCGGTGTCATTTTCATAGATGACAGTTGCTCCCGGTAGGACCCTGCGGTGGCTGTTCAAGCTGTTTTTGTAAATTATATGTTTATTCGGTTCGTTTCCTTAAGAATCCAACCGGAGGGTCTATGAAAAAGCCACCTGACGCGTCCTCAGACTGCGGGTGGATGGTCTGTGTGCCACGGGTTTCTCCTAATTATAATTACAATACTTAAGAAGCAATCACGGAAAATTGTACAGGAATGTCCTCAAAGGAAAAATCCCCACGCGGAGTTGTGACAACCGTGCCAAAAGCTGAATGGCACCTGTGTGAGGTATCTTACAACGTGATAACCTTTTCCTAGTTGCTCGTGGGGACAACTATGACACCACGAAACCCAGTTGTAAATGCGGTTTAAAACGATCAAAAGCACAGAGCACATGACAGTGGGTCGGCAGTATTGAGTGGACGCATCGACTCAACGATGATCTTCCGGACTGCTACTGTGTGTCTAATCACGTATCCCTGTTCTCAGTGGTTTTATGGCATGCATACAAAGTCTGTGATCTCAGAAACATTCAGAGCTTTTGCTCTGGAGGAAGCAAAATTGAGACCAATCGCGGAAGGCAGGAATCTCCTGAGATATGAAATGGATACAGCTCTCCGTGAGGATTTATCGGTAGGCTCCGATCATTGAGCCATCGTTCGTTCAGTTTATGATGTGGCGAGAGCTTTGGCTAATTCAAATCAGAGCCTAAAACTGACGATGGATCAAAAGACCAAAAGACGCTTGCATTAACTACAAAAGATGTATCGCTGGGCAAGACAGAGTGCATCTCATGTTTAGGGTGTCATTGACAACATAACATTTGGTAGGCCGTTTATGGAAAGCATCCAAAACTTCGCCAACGCACTGAGAATTCACCGGCACACAAAAAAAACACATTTCTGTTCTACAGATGCGACACATATATTCCCATGTATTTTGACCCGCTGAGCACGAATCCGTGGTTCGTTTGACCCCAGCACATCTGGGCCAAATGCATTTGAAGGTCAAATGGACAGAAAAGTCATTTGGATAAAGATAGCTACAATAATTTAGGTTTTTTGCGTCGCTGAATCCGAATCCGGGATCCATTGGAACTTATCGAGTCAAGGTCAAGGTCAGTTCAAGGTCAATTTCGTTCATTCCACCGAAAGAAAAATTTCTGACTGCAGATTCTAAAAGAACGGAAGATTTTACGTCCAGATATGTATGTTTTTATTTTTTTATGACGACCTCGAAGGTCATTTTAAGGTCATTTAATTTAAATATATAGATGATTCATATAGGTAAATGGGCTACATGGGACTAGACTACCATGCTGATATATTGTGGGGATCGCTAAGTCTGAATCCGAGGCCCGTTTGACCCCAGGGTGCCAAGGTCAAGGTGAGATCAAGGTCATATCAAAGTTAGATCGGAAGAAAAATGTATTAACGATCCAAAATTTGACTTCTACATGTGGGTAAACTTTCTCTAGCGTCTCGGTATTTTTCTGCTTTTACCCACGCTTGTAAAGAACTTTTGACAGCTCTAACGATTCGGCAAGTGAGCCTTTATGAAGCCGCCCTTATCCGATTTGCCTGCTACACCAACGATCAGCTAACTTCACTTCAGCGATCAAAGCTAGTGGCTTCCAATTTTCAAGACGGTGGTGACAACTTTCATGAGAACAAAAGACAGTTTCTGTACGAAGTTACCTGCAACGCCATTTACGCGAAGTTTTTTCTGTGCTCCACGTGGTGACGGTGGAAAACGGATTTTTTTCTTGTTTTTCATTATTCGGCTAAGCCCTGTGGTGAAGGCATTGTGCCGTCATGGCCGGTACGAGAGAAAGTACGATGCAGGGTATTAAACGCCCAGTATCGGCGGTTGGTCAGGGTGAGGAAACGGGCCCGCAATCGTCGTCATCCAGCTACCGCCACCCTTTATTGGTTGGCGGTTCGACTGATAAAGAATATAAAGCTACAACAAGTGATCATGTTTTTACCAGCCATGACTGCAACAACGATAAAAATGTTTTTTGTTACGTTTGTGGATAGTATGAAGTCATCACTTGGCGTAGGTCAATGAATGAGCAATGTAGAGTCATATATCGTCAATTTTATAAAAGAGAATTTTCCCTTCAAAATGAAACATTTGCTCCCGATAGCATTTGCAGTGCTTGTTACACTATGCTTTTACGTTGGAATAAAGTGAATAACAATAAAATGTTAAAATACTCCTCACCGGTAATATGGTCAATACCTCAATCAGAAAAAGAATGTTATTTTTGCAACACAAAAGTTAAAGGATTCAACGTTAAAAACAAATCAAGAATATCTTATGCAATAGTGTCTTCTGTGATAACTGCAAAATCTAATCAAGAGTCTGCTATCGAAAATATGGATACGAGCTCAATGATAAATGAAGCTTCGACAAGTCATCTTTCTATAGGAATCGAGAAAAGAAATTCTGTCAGTACTTCAATAAATATGAAGAAGGTATGTTGGTATATTGCAAAGACGTTAACGGTTTGATGAATGAACTAAAAAAGGATGTTTACGTTCCAGAAGAATGGAGATTGTTTATAGACTCGTCAAAAAAAAGTCTTAAGGCAGTGCTGCTTAACAATGGAAATGAGTACGCAAGTCTACCAATAGCGCATTCAACACAATTAACAGAAAGTTACGAAAACATGCAATATGTATTGAAGAAAATTGAATATGACAAACATAAGTGGCAAGTTTGTGGTGATTTGAAAATCATAACCATTCTCCTTGGTCAACAATCAGGATATACAAAGTATCCCTGCTTTTTGTGTTTTTGGGATAGCAGGGATCGCACGAATCATTACAAGAAGAAGGTTTGGCCAACAAGAGAACAACTTGAACCTGGAAATCACAATGTACTTCAACAGCCTTTAATTGATCCATCAAAAGTATTGCTCCCACCTCTGCACATTAGACTTGGACTTATGAAACAATTCGTCAAAGTTTTGAATAAAGAAGGAAAATGTTTTTAGTACTTGACAAATGAATTTCCTCGATTAAGTGATGCTTAATTCAAAGAAGGGGTATTTGATGGACCTCAGATCCGTAAAATGTTTTACGACGAAAATTTCATCAAGACAGTGACAGGCTTAGAAAAAGCTGCTTGGCTCAGTTTTCGAGATGTTGCTGAAAACTTCTTAGGAAATTACAGAAGTAATGACTACAAAGCAATCGTAGCAAATATGGTGAGGAGGTATCGACGCTTGGGATGCTTGATGAATCTCAAACTTCATTTCATGGACTCTCATATTAGCTATTTTCCTGAGAACTTAGGCGATTACAGCGAGGAGCAAGGGGAGCGTTTTCATCAAGATCTAAAAGACGCTGAACTTCGATGGCAAGGAAAATGGGACGTCAATATGTTGGCTGACTACTGCTGGCTGCTAAAGAGAGATCAAGTACCTGACGATGAAGATGGTGATAGTTCGAAGAGAACTAGAAATCCACTGCATAGATCGTTTGACAATAAAAGAGAACTTTATAGGCGAAAGAAAGAATAAACGCTATTCCAAAATGCCATACCGTAACTCTTGTTAAGTCCTGATACGTTGAGTTAAAGGAGATTCAGATTCGAATTCAGCGACCGTTAAAACATGTAAAAGTCACATTTTGGAACAGTGACACCTTTTTCTTCCGATCTAACGTTGATATGGCCTTGATCTGACCTTGACCTTGGCACCCTGGGGTCAAATGGGCGTCGGATTCAGACTTAGCGACCCCCACAACATATTAGTATGGTAGTCTAGTCCCATATAGCCCATTTACCATTTACCCATATGAATCATCTATATATTTAAATAAAATGACCCTAAAATGACCTTAGAGGTCGTCATAAAAGAATAAAATCATACATATCAAATGGTTTCAAATGGAGTTCAAATGGACCCCGGGTTCGGATTCAGCGACTCAAAAAACATCAATTATAGTAGTTATCTTCATATAAATGACTTTTCTGTCCATTTGACCTTCAAATGCCCTTGACCAAGATGTGCTGGGGTCAAACGGACCACGGATTCATGCTCAGAGGGTCAAAATACAGGGGAATATATGTGTCGCATCTGTAGAACAGAAAAGTGTTTTTTTTGTGTGTGCACGGTGGAATCTGTCATCACAGACTGAACAAGTCAAAGCTGCTGACAATCAAGCAGCACATTGTTGATAAAATACAGGGTTTATCTGATACAATGAGGAGAATAAAGGAGAGGGAGGCATAGATCAGGGAGAATTATCAGTTTATCGCTGACCAATTGAGTCTCTTCTGCGACCTCCCTGTTTCTGTCAAAAATCCGCTCAAGCTCAAGGAGCTCGAGACTTTTTGAAGAGAGCTTTATGAGGTCCAACGCCGATTAAAGGAAGACACTGCTTTTCTTATCTCTTAATGAGTATCTCTGCATATATTTTGTAGCGAACCGACATGACTGTGATTCCCCTATAATCCATCGCCAATTGACGGATCCACTATCCACATCTCCTTCTGCTGTCCTGTTTCTTGACAGTCTTGTTATCGTCCAATGTATCATATAGTCTATAGTCTTCACTATAGTCTTCTCCTTCTCGCACAGTTCTCTTTTCATCTCATACTCTATCTTTTACTGCCCCCAACACTTTCCTAATGTACCAGACCTACTCTTTCCTTCGCTTCCTCATCTTTCCCTATTCATCACCTAAAATTTCCTCCCTTCTCCTATGGCTTTTTCCACCACTTCCATATACTTACTTTTCTTGAACTGCCTTTTGTCTTTAAACAGACATTCGTGTTCTCTCTTTCTCCTATTACATTCCTGTTCCACTTATCCCCTTTTCTTCACTTTTTCTATACATTTCTTTATTTTATTTTCACTCTCCTTACATTCTGTGTCCCACCATCCCCTCTTCATTTTCTTTCGCTCTTCTTCTCCACACTTTCCCTAAATTCTGTCAACTTATCCTCCACATTTCATCCTGAACATATCACTGTCGCTATTACCGGAAAGTGCTCCGTGTATATTTCATTACCAACCTCTATTTTTAGGGTTTCGAAGGGAACCCTTCTGCAATCAGTAAAATGGCTGTCCATCCATTACAACGCCTAGCGGAAAAACCATTAGGTCTACAGACTTTATTTTTTTCATGGAGATGTGTTTTGCGGATCTAACACAAGGAAGCATATTAAGTACACTGATTTAAATGCTCATCATAGCGTTACTATGGAAAAACATAAAAATGTATCCCTTTTTACTCAAAATGACCATGTTAGCACGCCTAGCGTAAAAACTATTGGGGCCAACTACTCCATTTTTTGCATGAAGATGTGTTTCGAATGTCTAATGTGAAGAAAAATACTGACATCTCAGTTACATGCTCATCGTAGCGTTGCTATGCAAACACATGACAATTTAGGACTTTTGATTCAAAAATTCTCAAAACTGACACAAATTTGACATAATGCCAGTAAACAGGATCGTAAATTTTCTAAAAAAGCGAAAAAATTTCTTTAAAAACTTCTAGGATCACCGTTAAAAAAATGACTTGCAAATTTATCTCAATACCGGCATACGAAATTGAAAACTTTTCAAAAAAAATATAAAAATCTTAATGGTATCCATTCCTACGACAACCTTAAGTTAGGGCGTTTACCACCTCCTCTTCTCCTAATAAGTTCAAAAGCGTTGTAATCTCCTGGTCGAGTTCTCTATGCTTCGAGTTTCTTCGAAAGATCTCGCTTTCTTTCTCAGATATTTCCCCTCATAACTGTCCTTTCATAGCATTTAGAACTTCACCGGTCAAAACTAACTCTTCATTCCTTCCCTCTATCCGCTGCCTTATTCTTCTTCATCCTTTGCCTTCTCCTCCCCTTCCGTACACACAATCGATTGCCATCCTCTCTCTTTCTACCTTTGTTCTTCCTACCATTACAACGACACCAATTCCCTTATCACTTTGGTGTTCTATCCTCGCTTCTTGTATCGTTCACGCGTACCGCTTCGGAAATAATTATTTCAAGCTCTGCCAGTCTTTTTTATCAGCCGACATTTCACTCAACATTACTTTGTCATATTTCCCTCCAGCCTTCCTGAGCTGAATCTCTTCGTTAACAAATTAGGTACTTTTGAACATTTCATGGTGATCGGATGCAAACGTGTCAATTTGCTCCACTTTAATTTTCTATGTTTAATTAAGTTGTAAAGTTTTCAATTACATTAAAATTTACATATCGTAAAAGTCCTGGTGCATATTTTATGGTGTCTATGGGTTCATATTCGGAGTGTAATATAGTGATATCCAGAGGGGGACCTGAAGTTCTCGCTTGTGTGAAGTGTGGTAATCTAGTTCATGTGGCCTGTGCTAATTTTGGAATGTCGAGAAAATCTTTTGAAATCTTAAGAAGGGTCAAGTGGACTATATTTGCAAGGTATGTTCTTCATTGCCCACTAGTGCTATAGCTGTGGTAGTGTCTAGCAATTCAAGTGCGAACCCTGGCCCCACCTCTGTCGCAGCCTAGAAAAATGCTGGCACAATACCCCCTGGTCTCGCCAAACTCTTGCGCAAAGTGGTCTTCAACGGCCAAAGCGAAACCCTTGCATAATGACGTGAGATTCTGACAAGATTGAGTGAATTTGAAACCCGAAAAAAATAATTTAATGACCTATTATATTCCACCCTTTCAGAAATCAAAAACGAACTAATAAACAGCACCAGGCGTATCGATTGACTGGAATCTGGCTCCAAAGTACAAAAGGAGGACATCGATTGGCCAGGATTCTCGATGTTAATCTTTAAAAGCATGATTTTATTAACCTATATATAATTATAAAAGTTTGAGTTTGGAGTTTTTAGGCTCAGAAATACACTAGAAAAAAACGCGCAGGACCCTTGAGTCGAAATTACAATTACAGAAGTGTTTAAATATTTGACATTTGTTATTTAATAGAATTATCGTATTCACTTGTAATTTTATAATTTTCTTGAGCATGTCTGGAATTCGTAAGCATAGAAATACACTAGAAAAAAATCGACAAGGCCCAGGAATACAAAAAATAAATAAAAAATGACTGTAATTCTAATTTCGACTAGTGGTTCTTGTGAATTTTTTTCTAGTTTATGTCTAATCCCAAATACAATATTTTTACATTTAAAAAACTCACGCATGCTCAGAAAAATGTTTAATCCACATGTTATAAAGATTTCTTCGTAAAATACCAAATCAACATTAAAAAAATTCGCTGTATGTCAAATTTTGATTCCTAGGTCTTGGCGATTTTTTTCCTAGTGCATTTTTTTCACTGCAAAGTTTTCAAGTACCCTCAAAAATTATATTATTCACAAACCTATTACATTTTTTCTGAAAACAGGGGCGAAGTAAATAGGAATTATTTTTCAGACAAATAATTTATTTTAAATCTGCGAAAAATTGAACAGATTTTTTTGAAATTCAGTCCAAAAGTATTTCTTTTTGACCTACCCTACTGGGAAATTGTACAAGAATTTTATTATTTGCCGAGCTTACCGTAAAAAGTAATAAATAGAAATGAATAGGTTCGGATTTATTACGAATCTCATAAATTCTAGTAAGATTGAAGATGATTTGAAAAGGTAGGTATAATTTCGTCTCCATTGTGCCCCAGAAATTTAGACAATTTTAAAAAAGGAAAGACAACAGCCCTATTGGGTATCTATTGTTTCGTTCAAGTCCAGTTCTAGCAATATAGTCTGTTTCAAACTTTCCTCACTTCGAAGGCTTATACTTTGAATCACAAAAATCGCACATTACTGATCGCGTAATCATAATTAGGAAGTAAATTAACAATTAAAAAATTATATAACGATGAAAAACTAAAAGAAGGAAACTCTTACCGTTGAAACTTTTTTTAAACTAAATAAATATTTAAACATAAAAGAAGGTCAAAGTCATTGTTAAAAGATCAGGTAAATTTTTCTTATAATAGAATTGACAAAATGGTAAAGAAAAACATGAAAAAGTATTGAGACATAGTTTGGAATCTTAAAAATACATGAACAGGGATGAGAGTCGATCAGCGCTTCAATTGTACAGTAAATTGAAAAAATTTTCTTCCAAAAATAAAAAAAAAATAAAATAAAAAAATATTTAATTTTATGTTTTTTTATTATGATTCTACGATTTCAAAAATGTAAAAAAAAAACAGAAAATTTGTGTATTTAACATTGAAACCAAACAACTCAGTATATTCAAATCTAAAATTATTACATTTAGAACTGACTATCAAGGCTTATAATATGAAATTTTGCAATTTTAAAAGATTTGATAGTGAAACTAAATAAACATTTCTAATATTTATGTAATATTGTATTATTATTTTAGTTGGCCCAATTCATCTACAGTCAGGCAGGCTGTGCATGCTCAAGTCACATAATCATTTTCGCAAGAAATATGTTTTTTTTTCAAAGGATTTTAGACGACACGTATCTCACCAATTTAACGAATATTTTGTTTTAAAGATGGGAGTATTTGAACTTTTAAAACCTGCGATGCCCTTTGTCAAGAATTTATCGAGTAAAAAATATTGAAATGCGCATTATCTAAAACAACATAAAAATTTCACATTTTCTTTTTGACTCTGATAGATCTTTTCATTCTAGTTTCAAAACCACCGGAAAATTCTAACTACTTTTAAATTTGACAAGATAACTGCGCTTTTTCTGAAACAATTTTTAAGTCAATGTTATTTTGTGTTGTATTTATATTCTACATGCATTTCTTAATTTCGTTCAAAACCCCCAGCTTTTTTTCTGCTGATTTTTTTTTTAATATGTTACTAATATGTCTTGGAAAGGAGAGAGATCTTTCTTTCATAAATAAAAATTCACCTTTTTTACAAAAACAAGACAAGATATAAAAAAGTTGATAAGGCAAAGTTATTCCTCTCAGTATGTAAATCAACAAGAGGAACAAATTTGTCTACAAAAATTGTCCTTCTAGTTTAAATATTCGCACATATTAATCAATATCTTACATTCACACAATAGTGATTCTTGAAATACACCGAAAAAATAAGTCTTCGAAAATTTCGTAGATTAGTGCTGGACTTTAGGACGGGCCATCATTTTCATGAAGTCTTGTATACTTCCTATAAAGGGGTTATAAATTTTCATGGAAAAATTATATAAAATCATGGAAGTTTTCAAGCACAGTCAAGGAACAACAGTCTTGGAATTTTTATCAGAAAGATTACAAGAAAAATGTATACAGTCATGAAATGGTTATAAAAAAACTCTTCATGTTTTAGAAGACTTGAATTGAATAAGGGCGTGATTCAGAAACGAAGAACTCGAATAGGAGTCAGGGAAACACTTCATGACTGTCTGCGAGAATTTTCAGAGGCGCGCTTCGTGACAAATTCACATTGGTATGAATATAGTAGACCCTGAACGAAGACTCAGTGCTCCCAAAACTCAGATCGTTTCGCACAACGCATGCGTTAAGTCGGCAACCAGATTGGTTACCATTGGCTTGCTTTTTTAAAATGATTAAATATGCAAATAAATTGTTTACAACAGAAAGTAATTGTAAAACGCATAAAGATATTAAGATATTTTATGAGTGTAAACGCAAGTAAATTTTTGCCTAAGTTAAAAACTTTGTTTGTCAATAATTTATTGATATAATTTGGTAAATATATCCGTTTTATTCTTATAAATTGTTTACAGTTTGATTTTTTGTTGATTTGTTATTAATTTCTTCAATCTAGAATTAAATTCTTCAACTTAAAAAATAAAAATAATACAATTTAATTTTTAAACAGAAATTTTATGATTTTATATTTTATATATATTTCATATATATTATATAAATTTTATTCTTATATATATTTTTTTATATTATGTTTTATATTTTTTTCATAGAATCGAACGGTACAATTAGTTTTTATGTTATATCTCACAAATTTGAAAACCTCATGTGAACAATTTTAGTTTAAATAAATAAAATACGTATTTTTTACGTAAAATCATCCCTTGGTCAAAAAATAATTTTTCGTAAAAAATTATATTTTCCAATTATTTAAAC
>CAKNWW010078270.1:0-11178 GCA_932074435.1 Andricus kollari
TGCCTGTTCCTCTATTTTCTGATTCCCTAGCAAACATCCGAAATCAATCAAAAGATGCACAATATTTGAGAAACGTCGATATTTTCATTTGGGATGAGGCGGGAAAAAATGCTGTTAGGAGGAGATTTTAGGCAATTATTACCTGTAAAAGTCGGTGCTACACGAAGTGAATTGGTGAATTCATCTATCAAGTTCAGTGCATTATGGAAACACTTTCCCGTGTTTTCATTAACTGAAAATATGCGAACTTTACCAAGGGAAGCAGAATTTGCTAAGTATCTGTTGTCTGTTGGCAATGGTAGTTTCAATAACAATGATAATCATCTTTTAGCACCAGAACAATGTGTAGCTCCTAGAACTGACGATATAGTAGAAATCATGTTTAAAGAGACAATTATTAATCGTAGATATGAAGATCTAGCTAAGATGACCGTATTGTCTGCACGTAACGTCGATGTTGAAAAAATCAATTGCAGAGTTGACAAAACAGTCGACAAAACAGAACGGATTTACACAAGTATAGATAGTACGGAAAATTGCGATAATGGAGATATTACTAATGTGATACTGCCGGAGTTTCTGAATACTTTGAACCCTCCTAACTTTTTACCGTATGAATTACGGTTAAGAAATAATTCGATTGTAATGCTCATACCAAACTTAAGTATCAATGAAGGTTTATGCGACGGAACGCGATTACAAATACTTCAACTTGCTAATAATCTTTGAAGATGTCGTATCTTAATAGGGGATAAAGCAAGAAATATTGTGTTCATGCATCGCATTTCATTATATTGTGACGAGGTTTACCCTTTCGCTTTTAGGCGGCGACAATTTCCAATCAGATTAGCATTTGCGATGACAATTAATAGAAGCCAAGGACAAACTTTCGAAAAAATTGGAGTAGATCTTCGTGAAGATGTATTCAATCATAGACAATTTTACGTGGCATTTTCTCGAGTTAGATCTGGGAAATCTTTACAATTTCAAACAAAAATATTATTGCCCAGATGTAAAGAACATGAACACGGATTTCTGACAACCATTATTTTTTTGAAAAATTATGCACAAAAACCTGCGTAATGTAATTTGATTTTACGACAAAGTTTCACATGCCCTCGAATTCTTTGTAGCAAAATAAATTTTCAAATACGAAACACACGCGCTCAAGCGCGCGATTGGTCTCGTGAACATTAAAGAAGAAAAATATTTAAATCGCATTTTGATTAAATACGGCTTTGAAAACATGCATCCACAGTACACGCCAATGGTCACAAAACAGGTTCAAAACAATGGCGAACATTACGTGAAAATGAGAATAACGGTGGGCCTCAAAGTCATTCAAACGCGGCAAACAAAGCGACAGCAAACGAAACAACGATAGAAGCTCCATACCGGGAGGCGGTAGGAAGTCTGCTGTATCATGCAGGTGCAACAAGACCAGATATTGCATACGCAGTAAATGTCTTAAGCAGGCATCAGATTAATCCGACAGAATAAGAATGGCAAATGGTCAAACGAGTATTTAGATATTTAAAGGGTACAAGGAAAGTAGGACTAAATTACTACGGCCGACGAAACGATTTGTTAGCTTATTTCGACGCTAGCTTTGCTGACTGTAAAAACTCGATTTCTATATGTGGTTATGTTATACGACTATTCGGTGACACTATAGCATGGAAGACTCAGAAACAAAGTTATGTATCTTTATCTACATGCCAGGCCGAATATGTAGCTATGAGCCATGCATGTCAAGAAATCGTGGCGGTAAACAAATCTTAAACCCGAATGCTAAACGACAGTTTTCTGCCTGCCTCTCTGATGTGTGATAACAAGGCAGCGGAAATATGTGCAAAAACGAGTGGCGGAAATAAACTACGACACATGACAGAAATCAAAGAAGATTATGTCAAGGAATATGTAAAAGAAAGCAAAGTAGAAATTAAATGGGTATCTACAAAAGAACAGTGGGCAGATATAATGACGAAAGCATTGTGCTATGAAACTCATACACTAATGGGTGATAAGATTTTAAATTATAAACGACTGTGAAAAAAAAATAAAAAATAAAATAAAAACAATCGGTTCAACTGAGTAATGAATATTTACTAATATGATCTTTGGATGTTTACAGGAAACTGAACTGGGAACGCATGGAAGGACAACTAAGAACTTAACGACTAGAGTAAAATTAGTTTATAAATCCCTCAACATACAACCAGGACTGCTCGAATTTAACGACATCGTAATATTAGAATATGTTTTACAGGTCAGAATAAATATACATTACAAAATAGGGATTATGTAATATCCGATTAAACAAACAATATTTAAGAAGAAAACAAATAGGATTTAAGAAGAGAGGTTGACCTCGGGAGGTAGTGTTGGAATATTAGTGAGGGCAGCACTGCTCGGTGCAACCTTCCTTTGGTACCTAGCCTGTAAGTGCGCAAGTGCACCGTAGGGTGCGATCTTGAGATCGATACTTCGATCACTCTCTCTGTAGACAGTTAATGAAGCGGAAAGACGAGTGTTAAATACAGACGAATTATGAAACAAAGACTGTGCTTTATTTCTATAGACTGTAATACCTCAACATTTTCAAATTATAATTTCAAACTGAATAAATTTACAAATTTACATACGTCGTGGGTGTGGTGAGCCCACACTTGTAGTTATTTACTACAAGAAACTATCCACCTAAAAAACACTACCCGAATCGGGTAGTGTCACGCTTACCCCTAGAGGCTCGCCGAAAGGGAAATAGCTTAATGATATACATACAATCATAAATTGGATTATCCATAAAATTAGTGCATTTGCGGATGCTGTCTGCATTTTTGTTTCTCAATTCAAAACTGCCGCTGAGACTCGAAGCCTGGATTCGCGGTCGATAAGGAAGCCCGTTCTGATTTCGCTAGTGGCAATGTGTGTTTCGGACCAGTGATGCAATTAAAAATTGGAATTAAAAACAATTCTTGTGATTAAAAATTCCCAAGAATGTATATAAAATGTACAACTTCTGATTTTAGATAAGAAACAAGTTTATAACACATATATCAACAGTTTATTTTCTTTGACTTCCAAAGAATAACTTATATTTCACAAAACATTTAATTTCAGAAGAAATTTGTTGAAAAAGTTATTCAAAATAATTTTTTATAATGTTTTAAATATTTTTTATGTATTTTTAAAAGATCCAATTTTGAATTGCGCACCAACTACGGCCAACCAGTGCGCGGCCCGAACGCAAGCATGGTAGCAAAAGGCGCCCACGTTGGCCTCATTAAAAATGGCGGTTATCCTAATTGATCAAATTAATTATTCCGATTTGGAAAAGAGGAGGGACCACACATGATTCCATCGAATGGATAATTCTTATCTGGAAAAGGTTAGGGGGCGTCACCCCCTCCCTTTGTGCACCTGCAATTTTTATAAATGGAAACGGTCCACCTCAAAAAGGGGAGGGAACCTCACCCCCTCCCTGTTAGATCAAGGGTAGAGGCTGTAAGCTATCGAGTTGGAAAAGGTGAGAACTAATTATAACGCAAATTAATTATCCTAATCTTATTTTCTATTAAGGTTGAAAAATGAGTGTTGAAATAAAAACAAAGCTACAATTACTTAAAAGGTATGTATAACATTCAATTTACTAATTAAAAGTTTAAAATTATCCTAAACTATTCTAAATGGCATGTAATAAATATACACATTGTTTTTAATTATAATTCCATATATGTTTTTACTAACTTTTCAAAAAAATACATTTAATTATGTACGTGTAGAAAAAATAAGTTCAACCGCGCCAAAAACGTATGAAACTAATATGGTTGTCAGTTCCATAAAAACGATTTCAAAATGCAATTCGACGAATTGCTTTTCAAGTTTTGTTTGAACCTGACTTTTGAAGTATGCAGATTTAAACTTAATTATCTGACGGATTAATTCTTCATTCGGTGCGTTTATATTTTCCAAGGCTAAATAATTTACAATAGTTTCAATTAAAAAATCTTTACATATTTCTACGTTTTTCAATAATCGTTGAATCATCATGAACCTTTCATCGACACACACACCGTAACATTTTTCAGTCCTTCGAAACTAGACTTCTGAAGAATTATTTCGGGACTATACACTCTTTTCTTTTTAACTTCCACCTCGCCCTACTGCGTGTCATTGATAGCCTCGTCGGTGCGTTCCTTGCCGTCTCTCAGAAGTATCGCTTTGTTGTCGTGAGCGGTCGTAAACATGAGCCTGTATTTGCCCGATTCAATGGTTTGCAGGTATAAAGGTGAATTGCCGAAACAGAAGCATGATTCTATTATATCCAAGTGTTGTAGGAGTTTTGTCCAAGTTGTCGAGTCGAACGTAATACCACTACATGAACTGCTCATAATTTTAATAACCGGTTGAAATTTTCCATGTGATTGAACCTCTAGTCCAATAAGAATCGTCTTGGAAAATGAATGATTAAGTCCGTAAACAGTTGGCAGGATCATTTGTTGTGTGTTTCTCTCTGTGAAATTTGTAGACATCATGACCAATCGTTTAAGAGCAGCCTTGGTGAGTATTTGTTTAAGAGGTGTTTATTTGGGTTTGATCCTTTTTATTTTTGGTATCTCAGGAACAGTTTTGTTAGTCTGCGTGTCATACGAAACTTCTATAGTTTGAGTGGCCGTGGACTTTAAAAAATCAAAGACCTGCGACGATTCTACCTCTACTGAATCGACGTTAACTTGCGACATAGTTGCTCGCTCAGATATAAAAACTCAACTGATTCGAATAGTTTGCTTGCTTCGATTTATATATGTAAAATTTATGAGGAGTGGGGATTGTATCATTGGATGGGGAGATCCATATATGGTGAGTGTGGGCAGGAACGTTAGGTCACACGTGTGAAGGAAGAATATAACATGGTGTTACTTAGAAGTTACACAACAGACCAGGTATTTCATAGAAATCATACAAAAGAATCCATCTGTCATGTAAATCGGACAAAAGAACACATGTCTATCATAAATCATACAAAATAATCCTAATTTCCACGAAAATTACATGCAAGGACACGTGTGTCCTATAAATCACACAAAATAATTAGAAATTACACAATAGACCAGGTGTCCCACTTAAATCATACAAAGGAATCCATATGTCATGAAAAGTGGACAAAAGAACACATGTCTATCAGAAATCATACAAAACAATCCTAATTTTTTCGGAAAATTACACAAAAGTACACGTGTGTCCTATACATTACACAAAAGAATCTATATGCCATTGTTAGTCTCGTCATTGCGTTCCTTGCTGTCCCTCAGAAGTACCGCTTTGTTGCCGTGAGCGGTCGTAAACACGAGCGTGTATTTACCCAATTCAATGGTTTACAGGTATAAAGGTCAATTCCCGAAACAGAAGTATGCTCTCTAAATCTGAATTAGTGAAAATTTCACTAATTAAATTAGTAAATGTATGGTTCACTAACAAAATAGTAATATTTGAAGGTTTGACTTTTAAAATAGTAAGTATTTTACTAATAAATTAGTATAAGTTTTACTAATTTCAATTAGTAAACATGGTTCACTATTATTTAGTAACTTCGCTTTACTAATTCAATAGTAACCTAGTGCGATCACTAACGAATTAGTGAACTGTAATGATTACGACCAATATGAAGTCATTTCCTTATATAGCTTTCTGCAATTTCACGGCAATCCATGCCACGCCATTTGTTTATGCTTTGTGTTAGAAGCGAAGTAAAGCGTTCTCTAACTGTGGAATTGTGTTACTTAATTTTATGAATCAAAGGATTTATACCAAGAGTAACTCCTGCTACTTCATCGGCTCATGTTCCACTTCTTTCAGTTGAAGAAATTTAATTTTAATGTGTGACTGTGAATAAACTTATACATGAATTTATAATAGTGCATATTTGTTGTATTTCACCATTTTTAAGAATCTCCTGTCAATTTATATTTATTTAAAAAATATTAATTTTGTCCCTAAAAATTAGTGCATTTTAACTATTCAATTAGTGACTTTCCACTATTTAATTAGTAAACACTGCAACGACACGGACTACTAATTGCTTAGTAGAATTTTACTAATTTCGTTAGTAGACGATTTCCATTAATCAAATTAGTAGTTTTCTACTAATCGTTAGTGACCCACTTTTCTCTAATTGAATTAGTGGAATTTCACTATCAATTAGTGAAATTTCACTAATTCAGATTTAGAGAGTGATTCTATTATATACAAGTGTTGTTGGAGTTTTGAGCAGTATGATTCTTTATATCCATATGCTGTTGGAGTTTTACCCAAGTTACAGAGTCGAAGGTGATACCATTGAATTGCCTGAATTGTTCATAATTTTAATGACTTGTTGAAATTTTCCATGTGATTGAACCTCTAGTCCAATTAGAATCGGCTTGCAAAATGAATGATTTAGTCCGTAAACAGTAGGCAGAATCATTTGTTGCGTGGTTCTCTTCATGAAGTTTGTAGACATAATAACCAAGCGTTTAAGAGCAGCTTTGGTAAGCACTTGTTCATGAGGCGATGAATTGGGTTTAACAGTTTATTCATGAGTGTCGGACGAAACTTCGATATATTGAGTTGCCGTGAGCTTTGAAAAATCAAAGACCAATGAGGATTATATCTCTCCTGAATCAGTGTTAACTTGCGATAGGATAGGATGGGATAGGAGCTCGTTTAGATGTGAAAACTCAACTGATTCAACATGGGGCCATGTGTCGGTTTATGCATGTAAAATATATAAGGAGTGAGGGAGCGCATTGTTTGGTGGGGGAGAGCCATATGTTGTGAGCGTGGGAATAACCGTTATGCCACGCATGTGAATAAAACTGGTTTCTTTTTAACAGGCAAACAAAGGATAGAAGTATGCGTTTCCTAAAAATTATACAAAAGAACACGTATTTTCCACAAGTCGCATAAAAGAATCCCTATGTCATGTAATTTACACAAAAGAACACATGTTTTCCATAAATTAGATAAACGTGTTTAGTGGGGGTGTATTTGGTATAAATCTGTTTTTCAGGTGTAAAACATCCCTGGTGTAAAGGAATAAGTGGCGGTATTTTTTTGCTATACGCTAAATGTAAAAAGAGTCTCCGATTATGTGCAGGTTTACGATTATGTATTTTATATGAACTTATTTTTCAAGTGCAAAACAGGATTCAAAATAATATAAACGGAAACATTAATAAAAACGACAAATTTGCAAGGAAAGGCGTTACCACAAAAGCTAATTTTTTTCATATGTCATAAAATGTTATCTAGTGTCTGTTAAAGTATTGTTCCGGTGCGTAGGTAAAATTCGCAACTGAAAATAATCTTGAGACAAATTTCCCGGTGCAAATTTCCCATATTGTTATTCCTGTCATGTTTCCTTTAATTTTAATTGAAACTAAATATTTTTCTAAACTCAAAAAAATTTTGAACGTCGAATAATACAAAAAATGTTTGAAAACCGTATGCAGAAAAGTAAAGAATAATTCGGATTGAATATTTATTATTGCGAACGCTTAATTGCAAAAGGAGAGATTTTCTGTTTATTTATCAATCTAAACAATAAGTCTGTAATTAATCTGCAATACTGGTCTTGTACGAGGAACAAATTTAAAAAATGAAAATAATTGTTTGTGCTGCTGAATCATATGTATAGGGTGTGGATATACTGGTCTTCCCCTTGAAAGGAAAAACTATTGGCATGTGTGTACGTAAGAGAGAAGGGAGCTGACAATGCTTAAACCGATTTAGTGAGGCTTATTTTGTATAAACCGGGTTTTCAGGTATATTTTTCAGGTAAAACAGGTTTCAACATGCTAGGAACGGAAACATTAATCAAAGCAAAAGAAAAATTTCAAGGGAAGCCTTTCCACAAAAGCTGTTTTTTTCCATCTGAATAATGTTCAGAACCAGTTTATAGAAAAAAGTTATGGAAAAAAGATTAAATATAATTTATGGAGAGCCCGTTGCCAAACAAATTTCTGAAAAATAAGACAAACTTCAATGAAAATTTCAGAAGAAATTTGACAATAATTTTCTAAACATAATGATGTGAGATGTTTTGATAAGCATTTAAAAAATATGTGAACAATTATATCGTCCAAAATAATTACAATTTTTATAATATTTTAAAATAACAAAATTAAGTTTTCAATATATCAAAATGTAAAACCAACTGAAAATGTACAGATAGTTTTATACAAGTATCCCCTAAAAAGTTATAATCTTTATACTCTTTCAATATAATAGAAGTGACTGAATGATTTTTTGTTAAATTCAATGTGAAAAAAAAATTATTTCATTCGATCAACGAAAAAAAAGAATGAATGAAAAAACTTTTTCAACGAAATTAACTTATAAAATATAAACAGTGTATAAAGTATAATAAGTGAATCTAATAAAACTATGCATAATAATAATAATGGAACAAAAAATTTTGACAAAATCAACTTTAAAAAAAATATATATATAAATAATAGTGTTAACAATGAATCTGCAAAAGAAAAAATTTAAGTATTAAAAATGTGATAAAATTTGGTAACACTTAAAAATGTACAGATAACTTTAAACGAAAATATCATACAAAAATTTCATTTATTTTCATTTTCGTTGAAAAAATAAAGTAAAATTATTTAAATTTAATTCAACAAAATTATTTATTCACTTCTATTATTATTTTGAAACAGTTTAGAAATTAAAACATTCTTTTACCATATTCTATTTAAAATTATCTGCTCATTTTTTAGAGTTTTAAAATGAATACTAAAATATAAGCAACATACCTGAACTAAAATGTGATAAAAATTTCGACATTTAAATCTTTGTGAAATCTCTCGAACCATCCAAATCTTTTAAAATCTTAAAGATATTTGTGAAATCTTCAAATCCTTTATGAAAGTCCTTGAAATATTTTGGAATCTTTGTGAAATGTTTTTTTTTATCTTGTTTCTTATGATATTCGTGTTAAAAAAAAACGAATGAATAATTTTGTTAAATTTAGTGTAAGAAAATAAACATTTTCTCTTTTGTTCAAGAAATAAAGTAAATTTTTTAAATTTAAATCAATAAAATTATTCATACACTTTTAGAATTTCAAAAGAGTATAGAGAATAAAACATTTTTATTACGATCTTGTTGTTTAGCCTTGTCTGTACATTCTTAAGAGTTTTAAAAGAGAATATAAGCAACAAAATCTAATATTTCTTTCTTTGAAATATTTTGAAATGTTTGAAATCTTTACGCAATCTTCGAAATCTTTAAAATCTTTTGAAATCTTAAAAATATTTCGAAAATGTTTGAAGCTTTTGTGAAATCATTGAAGAAATTTAAAATCTATGCGATTTTTGTAAATCTTTGGGATTTTTCTTTGAAAGTATTGTAAATTTTTTGAAATATTAAAAAACCTTTATGAAATCATTGAAATATCTTGGAATCTTTGTGATTTTTTTTGGTTCTCGTAAAATGTCGGTGAAATCTTTGTAATATTAAAAAGAAATCATTATTGGAAATGAAAAAAATGAAATGTATTGGAGTTGAAGTAGAAAAAAATCAAACCCTTCGGTGTGAACAATCAGACACAATGAGCCGTGACCGTAACGACCGTAACCCTTTCCAGGATTCCTGGAAACTGAAAAAAAATTCAAGAAAAAATTGGTGGCACTCATCCCGAAACAGAGACTGAGAGGAATGAAGAAGAAGAAATGATACAGAAAGTTGGAGATGGCGCTGCAGCTAGTGAACAATATCAGAACCAGCAGCAGCAGAACCAGCAAGATAAAGAACAGCAACGCCAACAACAAGAGCAATAAGAAAAACAACAGTAACAAGAACAGCAGGAAATAGCAGGTGAGGGGAAGAATTTTCCTCGTGATAAAAATTGGAAACAAATATTTACAATATGGCCGCTTATGGAGTGACACGTGCGCTCATGTGAAAAAAGGGGGAACTATAATCGCAAGCGACCGTGCAGGCGGGATATTCAAATTTGAAATATTGGACGTAATAATGTTGTCAATTATTTGTAATACCGTTTATTGATATCATTATAGACCACAATTGAAGTACACAATAACATCAATAATTGGCATTACAAATTATTGACAACATTATTGGCAAAATGAATTTGATAAAAAATATTTTAAAAAACAATAAACAAAGATTTTGACCATGGTTTTCTCTTCGACACAAATCCCTGTATTACTTTTTATTTTGTCGTGGATTTGAAGAAGTATTATTAAGGTTCTCGTAGGAAAAAACCCCTAATCAATCAGTAACACGACACAATTTAGAGGTTATGTTACATTCTTCACAACTGGCCTGAAAAACTCTGAAGTCGTGAGACCTGGTGCAAGACACTTGATTTTACAGGTAATTCTTTGGAAGTCAAAGAAAATAAACTGTTAATATACGTGTTATAAGTTTGTTTCTGATCTAAAATCAGAAGTTGTACATTTTATATACATTCTTGTGCATTTTTGAATTACAATAATAGTTTTTAATTCCGATTTTGAATTGCATCACTGTTCCGAAACACACATTGCCACTCGCCAAATCGGGACGCCCTTCCTTATTGACCGCGAATCCAGGCTTGGAGTCTCAGCGGCAGTTTTGAATTGAGCAATAAAATGCAGACAGCATCTTCAAATACACTAATTTTATGGATAATCCAATTTATGATTGTATGTAAATTTGTAAATTTAGTCAGTTTGAAATTATAATTTGAAAATATCAAAATTATAATTTTGAAATGATAAATTTATCAAGTCATCCAGCAATAAATTCAAAACCCATCAACTTCTAATTCTGAAATTTCCAAATGAGGCCCTCTGCAATTTATTTATAAATTGCAAGTTCATGAAGTTGCCCAAGTATAAATTGCGATATTGCAAACTTGTTTGCATTGATAATTTCAAGGAATTTCTCAGTCCAGGATGTCAATCAAATTATTATGAAAGAGCAAGGGAAAAACTATGGATCAGTGTAAAACATTAAAAATCAATTTTTTCCGCGTTAGGTCCCTTTCTTGCGTTAGGTCCCTTTCTTTGCGGACGGTCACATAGGGTAATATCGAATATTATAGTTTGGCAAATGGATAAAATTATAATTCATAAATAGATTTTCAGCGAAGCCCAGTTTTGAAATATCAGAACTAGAAAG
>CAKNWW010078321.1:0-12669 GCA_932074435.1 Andricus kollari
CCCCCCCCCCTCCTTCGTAAGTACTTGCAAGGTTTTACTGGCGCTTTCCCCGAAAAAGCCTTACGTAATTAATGGACGCTCCCGAAAGTACATCTAAAGAAACATTTTCTGATAGGTATAAATTCTTCGCATTTCAAGCTGTTTTTTTTTTAAACGATAACCATTACAAATTTGAATCTGTGTAGGCTTCTACGATTATAAGTCACATCATTTTATATTTTATGAATTTAATCCAAGAACAGTTGAATGAATTGAATATTCTGCATGTAATTTCCATAAAACGCATTAATGCAGTAACTGATATAAAAATTCCAATCTTCTTAATGTTTAGAAAATTCCGAGGTTCCACTTCAGGGTGTTGACCTTATTTTCTTACATAATGGGTAGATATCCTGGGAACGGAATCGAGGGATAGAAGAGTCCTATTAACCCATAGCCGAGCTTAATAAAATCATGTCCAGGACACTTCTCCACGTGGGAGTGTAGTAGGAGCACGAAAGAACAAATTTTCCAGATGATCGAGCCATTTGAAAAAAATAGCCAGTCAAAGTGGCCCAACAGGTAGAAGCTGACTGACAATAGAGACTCCTGAGAGAAATCGTTTTTTAACTCGCACTAGGACCTGTTCGCCGACGGCGAAGCGACGACGTTTATTTGGTTCCCGGCAATTTGTATTTCTTGACTCTCGCCGGGGGGCGGAGCTGAAAAATTAAATTTTTCGGGTCCCCAAGGATATCGGTGACCGCGTGATCGTTTGTCATCGTTAAAATAATTTCCTTGGTTTGGAACCGCTACTCATCGCCAAGGACAGGTACAAAATTACGACCAAATTTTTTGGCTTCTGTAACAACCCGATTCACTTTGGACCGAATAACGAAAATCTGAAGCAGGGAGTTTCACGATAATTTCGACTTAATTATAAAATTGAAAATGGAAATTTCATCTAAAAGGGTTACAAGCTTATAACTTATCAGTTTGAAAGAGCTCTAGTAAGTTTGATTGGAATAATTGTAAATCAGAATTAATTTTTTTAGCATGAGAAATATTTTTTCAGGATACAAAGCTTTAGACTTTTTTCTGAAAAATTAAAACTAATCTTCATAGCTTCCCTTGCAATGTATAACAAAATGCTTTCAGGTAATTCATACTTTTTTGTCCCTTTTGTTTTTATATGTGTATTTTTAGCATCATATTTCTTATGGTTATGTTACTGTAATTATAACAAAAAAATATTGGAGACTGATTTGATTGCCGAGATACTATAATTTTTCAAGTTCAGGGCTTGCGACAATTTGCTATAAATCATGTGGGAAAGCCACAGCCCATCAATTAAAAAAATTAGTATTTCGGGCACCAACTGTTTCTCCATTAATCTCTTTATTGGGAATTATATATATAAGAAATATGACCGTGAAAATAAAAATGCTATAAAGGTGGGAAAACAAAATAAAAAATTGACTTAAAATCCAAAAGAATTGGGGAAAATATAATCACATACATTTTAAATCTATCGAAAATTTTTTAAATAAAACCAAATTAATTATTGAATTAGAACTGGTCAGAATGATTGAAATGATCATCTTTCATAAATATTGTATAAATGAATAGTAACCAACCTTTGACTGTTATTTTTTGATGTTATGTTTGTTAAACAGCATGGGTGAAATGTTTTTTCAATGTTCTCATTACTCTCGTAAGAATTTCAAAACTCAACCTTGAAGTTGTTTTTAGGTGTCGTCCATATATGTGACCGTCCGTGAATAAAGGGACCTAACGCGCGGTACCTTCATTTTACAGGAGAAGTCATTGAAGAGGCGGTTCAACACAGGAACTCCATGAGAGGGCCTCACTTTGCAGTTGAATACAAATTCGAATTTTTTAGATATTGAAAGAATATTTTTTATTATTGAGGAGCAAGTAAGAAACTATAGATGGGTGTGAAAAACTAAAAATCTATTTTTTCCGCATTAGGTCCCTTTTTCGCGGACGGTCACATATTATGCGATGCTTTTAGATGTAGGGAGGTCTAGCCTGGCTTTACGACAATGGTGAAAAACTGCAAGAAGTCTGTAAAGCGTTAGGTAGTCCGGAGCAGCGTCAAAAATCGTAAGAAAATTGCGTTACGTAATATATGGACGACCCCTTAAGTATAATTTCTGCCCAAAATCTGTAATAATCCTAAAATAAATTTGACTAGTAATGCTTACTGCAATGCAGCCTGGCTCACTAATGGCCTAACTATCTAACTTTTCATCTGACATTATCTTCATTTGGAAATGATGATTGGTAAAAAGCAGTAGGTGACCCGAATAAAAAAAATGGTAGCTGTCTCTGAACTATTCTAATCCTGTTCTGCATAAATTCCATTATTCTCAAATCCAGGAAAAACACTCTCGCGATTTTCGAAGCAGAGATTATTTTTTGCAAGGTATTGTCAGCGGTCGTGTGGGGTACAGGTATTATAGGGAGGAAGGAGATTTACTCGGGCATGGAACATATCATATCGCAACAAAGAACAAACGAAGCCGGCAGCTTAATGCCAATTAGCGTGCCGTATCACTCATTAGGGTCTAGCGTCATTAGACCCACCTGTGAGCCTAGCAGGAGCATAAATGCGGAGCGAGATATCAGCCCAGTCGAGGTTCACCCTGTCTTCCCTCTACTTCCCCGACCTCACCTCCTTGCCACCAGGCCAGTGCCACAGAGATATGGATCTCCATTGTCATGTGTTTGTTAAACTTAACGGATTAGAGCCAGTCATCTTTATCAAAGGCAGCCGCTCATCGATCAAACTTCGATATACCGAAATAAGTACCTGATCTGTCTGTTTCGTGCTCTGGCCACCCCTGAGCAAATCCTCAATGATCCAATTGAAAAGGACTCACGCGGAAAGAGTAATTAATCCGACGATGAAATGGTTCAAGCCGCTTATGTATTATTTTAGTCAACATGGGGAGAGTGGAGCTCGAGTTGTTAATTATCCCTTCATTTGGCAGTGATGGTCTCAATCAAGGCAGCCTTTCATTTGATGGGTTTATCTGTGTTTAGATTGCTTGACTATATGTTATGTGTTTTAATAGGTTTGAGTGGGAAAGGGTCAACAGTTAATCTGTCGTGTGTTAAATACTGTAGAAACATTGTTTTTGGTGCATATATGACAGCGATTTTCAAGTAGCGTTGATTTTAATTAGATGGGCTTATAACCACTCTTAGATTTCTGGATTTTATATTATATATCCTATTAAGTTTTAATTACAACAATTATTAAGTGGAAGTCTGTTGCATACTGAATAACTAAGAATATTGAAAAAGGTCAAATCGATTAAAATCTAAAATAACATCATCATATTATATGATCTATATAATCATCCTCAGACACAAGAGAATAATTCCAGACCAATGACATTCCTATTATTTAAAATCTTAGAATGGTTCCTGCTGTGCAAAATGTCATACTCTAACATGTTACTTAGGTTTATCAAACCCATTCCTTAATCCATATAATCATCAACATGCTTTATAAATTCAGGATATTTTAATGGAACTGTGTCTTTTAAAGGAATGTTCGTTGTTGTTAAATACCGCTACCCCTATCATGATGTTAAAATTCTAAGATGTCAACACTGCCATCAACATTTTCCGCTACACCTAGTAATCAATAGTTTCTTAATAATGAAATGCATAATTTATAAGGTGTAAATCATTGTCTAACACATTATTTGCAACACCTTCTTACCGAGAGAAGATAGTTTCATCAAAAGTGCAGATAACCACACAATTGGGATCACTTAACATGAATAAAAAAAAAAGACGGTTAGGATTTCGGGAGCTGTTTGCCGCGTGATTCTAATACATGGATGCTGCAGATCCTATAAAGACTTGGCGAGAACGTGAAAGGTACAGTTGGCGAATGGTCTTGGTTTCGTATCCCGCTATTCCGCGGGACGGCACTCGGCTTGGACGTGCTCTTTGACTTTTTTCTTCGAATTCAAATGCGCTTCGGACCAGAGCGCCGCTTGCCCGCTTGTGCACAGTATATGTATATACGGCGTTACTCGTAAATACGGCGCTCCGAAAGCATCACGGCCACGTACAAAGAGGCCACGACGTCTCAATCCCGAGCTCCTTGGAGGGTCTCATGGTATATAAAGCTGGACTCTCGCAGCCCCCGGTACCCCCTTTGCGAAAGCGTGCAGTCTCGCGAAGGGGTACCACACACCGGGCCTCACAGATCACCCCGCTATCTTCGCGACCAGATCTCTCGGTCCGTCTGAACGAGAGCTACACACCAATGTCTACCTTTTCACCTTCCCTCTCTACTTTCTTCAACTTCTTCCACTTCTTCTTCCAACTTAGCGTACCTTCTTCCTTACCACTTTTCGTGTTCTCCACGTCTTCGCCCTTCTGGCCATGCGCCATCGCCATTTCATACTTCGTATCTGTGTTTCGCTCCCTCCAGATACTTCCTTCTTGTGAGATACGGCGAGCAACGATCGAACGTAGCTTGTTTTGTCCCCTAAGCGAATCCGCGTTGACCACCCTTTGTTCATTCGTGCCACCGGCGAGTAAATAACCTTCGCCAAAGTGCAGAAACCATCATGGCTGAATACCCAGGTCACGATTTTACGTAGGTTCCATACACTCGCTGCGGAAAACAAGCCTGCTGGATTGATTAAGTACGTTCATTGCGGAGGGAACAGTTGAAAAATTGCAATTGTCGTGGTACTCATAGGCAATATAGGCATCATCAAACTACAAGTCATTTGACTTGACGCCAGATCACTCTTCCATGCATGTGTTTTCTGTTTGCATATAAATGGTTATTGCGTCTTTGAAATTCATATCGCAGACAAGATGTGCTACAATTCTTTGATGATAGTTGCAATATTTTGACCAAAGTATTGGTGAAGTTTTTTGACATCCATTCTCAGATTTCATCGTTATCTTTAACATTTTCCGCAATACCATGAATACTTTTGATATAGTTGTTAACTGTGTGCAGTGTTCTTATCCTATTCGGTGGTAAAGAATATATTTAGGATTTACTACTCTGTTAATTATACTCTACTTTTTAGTAGAACAATGGCTACATCATTGTTTGCAACACCTGGAAATCAATAATTTCTTATCAAGCGACACTTGTTTCGTAAGAACTACGAATAACCACATACATATAATCGCGATCTCTAAACGTGATTAAAGAAAGATGGTTAGGTTTTCATATTAGTTTCTGGGTAGCACTTTTTAAAAGACTGTTAAATATGGTTCTATAATTTTTGTCCGAACGTGTGGTTTAGGCTTAACAAAAGTACATGTACATGTAAGGTTGTCAATCATTTTCTGCATCATAATCCGAAACATCTTGAAATCAATACTTTTTTACTAATGCAATGCATCCCTTCAAAATTCTTGCATTTATTTCAGGGATTTATGTGGTAATTACCAGAAATAAAATGAGTCTAAATTCTAAAGCGGATATTGAGACCAGATGATTTCTAAGTAGTACAACTAAATTAGTATTTGTCATAAATTATCACAAGGTGGTCAGAGTTTTAATCTAACTCGTCACATTAAATCAATTTTACTGTACTGAATATTTCAACAGAATAGGTGATAAAAATCTTGGTGGGACGAAGAGGTAGTGAAAACAGGCACGTGTGCCACGGTAGAAGTTGCTAAACATCTTTGTCCCTCGCGCTCATGGAATTTGATCCTGCTACTACAGGCCTGCGAACAGTTATGGTAATGTAGAATGTCATTTGTTAATTTAAATATCGCGATAATCCGATCTACCTCTCCATTCTTCTCCGTATTGGGTAGCTTCGCAGCTTAACACTGGACCCTTTGCTACATAGTATCCGCTTTTATAAAAACTGAGCATACTTCAAAGTTAACAAGCTACCATTCAGAGAGAAATGTCTAATGAAGTTATTTTGTTTCCTTAATCAAACCATAAAAGAGATTAATGATTTTCAAAGAAATGTTTCACAGAATTTTAACTTGGTCTCGCAGTCTTGCCCTGCTGGTAATTTGTGTTGAACTAATGATTTCATGTGGTGTCTTTCTTTGGTAAAGAATGTACCTACCGTTCTTTATTCTTCACTCCAGCACACACGTCCTCTTCTTTCGTCCCATTCCTTGCTCTTCCTTCTCACCAAGCACTTTATTCTCTGTCGCCTTTCTCGCCGTCTCCTGCGTTCTTCTCGCTTTTGTTTCTCCGCTCTCCGACCTTTGGATGCCACGGACGCGCACACTAAACGGCTTTAAAATTTCAAATTAGCTTCAATCGCATTGCTGCGTGCTTGTCGTATCGTCCACGTACCTGAACGATGCAATTGAACTCCACTTGAAGTTCTTTGCTCCTTAAAGCTCTAATGACTGAAAATCAGTGGCGTAGGGTGATTTGATGTGTTTTATACATTTTGATGATCTCCAATAAATGTTTAACACACAATTTTATTTTTCATGGTGTTATTCGTAATCTAATATGTGACTTTTCAAAATGCATTTGAAGGGAAATTAAAAAAAAAACATCCTGCTTTTTTAATACGAGCATTTTTTTTATTTATCTATACAATTTTCAGTTCGCAGCTAGGTTAGGTATCATTGTTAGATATAACTTCAAGTTATCATTTTCATTCTAGACTTGGATCCATACAATAAACTATTTTTTTCAAAATAGTACCCCACGATTAAGTGGGTTTAATAGAATACAGATGGAAAATCAGCATCGTTTAATGTCATTCCTACGCCAGACGCAGTCATCCATTTACCTGAAGCTAATGATTCATCAGTCTGTATCATAAGCAGCTCAGCAATTTTAGTTTCGGTCCAAATAAATTGAAGTTGCGAGACACAGACACCATTCTTTATTCAAGCCTCGCAACCAATCTGAGAATGTTTCTCGTGCCCACTTGTCTTTGTCTCGAAGTCTCGTTTACGAATCGATGTCCTCCCGTTCGTGATTACGGGAGCGCCGTTTTGCATCGATCGGTTTGCACGAAGTGCAGGATCTTTCAACGTGGAAACGAATTAACGACCGGCTCGATAACCCTGGAAGATCGATCTTCCTGCCAATTCCCGTTAGAGAATCATGATCTTCGTGCGAGTAAAAGGTAGTCTGCGATTGAGAACGGTCATCCGAAGATTTCAGCGAGAAAATACAATATTGTATGCTGCTTTAACGATCGAAACGATGTCTCGATCAACTCGAGAAAACTTGAGGAGCACCATGTGAGTTGAATTTGTTCTCTTGTGCTGTATAATGTTGCTCTTGCTTCTTTCACTGATGCCAGAAGAAATGGGCTTACCGCCACTGTAGTTTCCACTTGACAGTTCAGTATCCCCTTCAAAACTGAGTTGTTTAAATCAGAGAAATTCAATTTGATGGAGGAGGCAGTTATGAGGCCCTTTAAACAGAGGATTGAAGAATTTCGAATAGGTTCCTAATTAATATAACAGCATGATAAATATTTTGACTAGAGATAGCAAAATTGAATCAGATGTTGCTTTTTTGTCCTACTGCACTGTTAGAAATATGTTGAAAATTCAACCACTTTTCAACCACTTTTGTGGTTGAAATCTCGTTCATCCACGGAGTTGAAATAAAATTCATCCAAATGTAGTTGAAAATTCAATAAGACACTTGCGCATACATAATGCGCCCTCATACTTCTGGTACATTGGATCAATATTATCATAATGGGAAAATTTCAATCAGACTATTGGTACTAACTGCTGCATGCTTTTTTAGGTTATGTTTACAAAAACGAGTGTTGAAAAGTTTGATTGGGCGCGCAACTTATTATGGTAATATAATTCCAACGGACCTTTTGTTTTTCTTCTTTAAAGCTGCTTATTTTCCTAAATATTATATGCACTTCGTTAATCTCATGGATCACACGACACAAACGTACGAAATAACTCACTGATTCCTTATCAGAATTCTTTCGGTACAGTTAGGGAATTTCAAAGCACAGTATATTTCAGGAATCTTCATGGGTTTTCTTTACGATTTTTGAAAAATTATAATTGCCTTGAAATTCACTAATTGTGCCGAAAATTTTTTTTCTTATTACTGAAATTTGAATTACATGTGGTTGACATTTCAACTGCATGGCTGAAATTTCAATTACACGTGTAGCTAATTTTTCATTCACAAGTATTTGAAATTTCAACAACGCTAATTGTATAAAACTTCAACCACATGTGATTGAAAATTCAACCAGATATTTCTAACAGTGTGGTCTCCTAATCTACTATGCGGAACAAAAAAGTGGTAACTATACATTTGGGTTTTGTCACCAGATTCGAAATTATTGTTTTCTATTCATATCAAAAAAATCTAAAATGATCATACATAATTATATATTTGTGCCGACTGTACTATACGGTAGCGAGACATGGACATGACAAGAAAAGGACAAGAGTAGAATAAACGCAATTGGCACGAAACATCTGCGCACTATATGCGGGAAAACACTGAGGGACAAAGACCGAAATGAGATAATCCTCAAAGAATGTGGTACAGGGGAGACACTAGTTGACATATGGGAAAGAAATCAGTTAAGGTGGTTCGGACATGTGGAAAGAATGAAAGATGAACGACTGACCAAGCAGGTGTATATAGGTAAAGCTAATGGCAGAATACCCAGAGACAGACCTCCGAAATAATGGTTAGAATCTGTGAATGATACATTAATCCGAAGAGACATAAGAAGCCATAGAAACGCGAGAGCTTGCATGAGAAAATGCATGGACGTGAAGGAAGCTAGAGTAGTTTGCCAGGACAGAAAAGTTTGGAGACAAATAGTTTATAAAAGAAATGTGAGTAGAGTGATGACGCCTGAAACAAAAACCTTGGATACTAATGGGCCCAAGTGTGGAACCACACATAACAATTTTGTGAGGCTCTTCACGTGGGTTGATCGCTAGAGAGATTGATCAGCAGCCTGGGTCGGAGCAGTGTTGCGGAACGAATGTGTCATTTAAATGAATAACACGAGAATTTTTTAATTTTTTATAATAATAATATTAATATTTAAATATACTTAAAACAACGTTGAATCGGTAGCCAAATCCAAAACGTAGTTACCGCTTTCGTATTTGGCATGGGAGACATTACATCTAGTTCAATATAAAAGCATACAGCACGATAGAACCATTAAAATAAGACATCTACAGTTTTTCCTTCAGAGATAATTCATTTTTTGAAATTACGAAAATTTCGCACGTAGCAGTGAATGGATCGCGAAGTAGATAACTGTTACCAGCATGAAGCTGGTAATGATCCCATTACTGAGACAAATGAGGCAGACCTTGTCGTAAATAAAAGGAAGGTCTGGTCTTCTCGTGTGAGCTTCGAATAAGTGCGACCTCCGAAGTCTCTCGGGATCTTGGGTCGCGGATATAACTATACGACTTAAGTAAGGGAGCGGGTACCTAAAAAGTTTTAAACGCGAGAGCAAACACAATTAGAGGCAGAGCCGGAAGGGCTCTTCCTTCTCTGACCCTGGACTCTGGTCTCAATTGACTCGCGTAAGGGTGAGGAGAAGAGGGCTTGGAAAGGTAAGAAGACAAAAGGAGAAACGATGAGAAGAGAACGAAGAAGACTCAATCCCGTGTGGTGAGCTTTAGCGGTAACTAAGGAGGAAGGAGACGTAATAGCCAATCACGTGGCGGGCGCAAAAACCCCGACAAGAGGCATCGTAAAGCGAATGGTACTCGGCATCGGAACGAAATGAGGGCCGAGACCGGCCGGTCGCGAAAAGGGGGGGAGGGGCAAAAGAAGGACCCTCTCACTCAACCCCGTCTATCTACAGCTCTCTACCCCATCAGAAGTGGGGGAGATATTAATTAGAATAATTGCTGCTAACAGGCTCGTTAGCGTTGAACTGAGATAGCAAACGAGCGCGCCCGGGATGCGAAAATAAAACGAAACGTCTCCGGTCCCCGGGCAAAACCGAGCACGTTGCTTCTCTTTCTTTCTTTACATTTGCCTCGCTTTATCTTGCTCTCTCTTTACACGCACACTCTCGCTCTTCTCTTCAGAACACCAGAGAAACCCTTTACTCTCTCGCAGGAAGAACGCCTCAATCAGCGACCGCTTAAACACAACGTCATTTGCATATTTCTCCAAGCAGTAGGAATTTACTACGTGGCTTCTGAAACCATGACCCTAAAGAATAACTCATTGGTAACTTAGTGTAGCTCGATTGAAGAGTTTATCCGTGGAAATAAAATTCTAACTAAATTAATATTTGTAAGTGGATATTGAGAATTGTGCTGAATCCACGATCTTAGTAGTTGAATCATGAATTTTTTTTACTCAAAATCCTCTTAATGTATTTTTCAATCAGCGACCACTTAAACACAACGTCATTTACATATTTCTCCGATGAGTAGGAATTTACTACGAAGTTTTTGAAGCCATGACCCTAAAGAATCATTCACTGGTAACTTAGTGCAGCGCAAGACTTTTCTCGATCCGAATCCCGATTCCTTTGCCGCTACCACCGCACATCGAAAGGTGCAAGTGAGTTTTGCCTCAAGTCTCTAGACTGATGTTTATGATACCTCGGAATACCAAGAACGAATCGCTATTCGCTTATTGCTCGTGCGAAAATGTCGAGCTAGATTGTAGATCAATCTGACTTAAACGATGGGTTGAGGATGCCTTTCGACCTCGCCGGTTATTTACGCCAGTCGTGAAGCAGCGCATATGCTGAATTGCTGATGCTTGACACATGATGCACGTCTTGTACACCGATTACTTCTTATTCTTATTTGGAACTAATTGTTTTTACGACTTACTCGTTATGATCATCGTTAAAAAATATTTTACGCGCAATACCATCGCGTTAGCTAGTCATTAGTTTCGAGGACGAATGAGCAAGTAACCTTGAAGTACCTAGCTCAAGGTATTGCATCATTAAACTGAATAGAGAAGTTATTTAAATTCGAACCTTTAAAGTCTGCCAGTTTAAGGAAAAATATTTTTTTTTAAATTACATGTAGACGTGACCAAATGAAAAGGTGCTATAAAATTGAGGCCGCTGATGTTATCAATACAATTTATATGGGATTTTGAAATTTCAAGAGTTTTCTTGGATAAGGTGAACAGAAGCTTTAGGAAGACTTGAGAGCACGGAGTCAATGGATGGATTCTAAAAGCAATAAAATCACTATATGCAGGTAGCAAAGCGAGTGTAAGGGTAAATGGGAATTTGAGTGACTGGTTCGATAGTATGCAAGGTGTTAGGCAAGGATGCGTTATGTCTTCATGGCTATTTATTATATTCATGTAAAAGTGTCTATAAGAATAGCTCTCCTCCACGAAGAACGTGCGGATCGCGGGACAGTGAGGGTACGTGGCCTAGACTTCGCAGATGATTAGGTTGTTATGGCAGAATCAATCGAGGACTTGCAAAGAATGTTGAATAAAGTTAATACAAGCATGAAAAAACTGCGCCTCAAAACCAACGTAAATAGGACAAAAATTATGGTGTTTGAAGGAAAGGGTGCGAAAACAGTATGCAACATTGCCATAGACGATAAGAGGATAGAACAAGTTGATAAGTATGTGTATCTCGGTAGTTTATTTACTAATGTCGGACAGATCAATGGAGAGATAGACAAGCATGTAAACGAGGGTAGGAAGGATACCAGCAGGGTAGGATCCATTACCAGAAGTAAAAATATAACAAATAAAGCTAAAATTGCAATATTTTATTCTGTACTTGCATCCACTATGCTGTACGGTAGCGAGACCTGGACCTACCAAAAAAATGATATGAGATATACCTGCGCAATATGTACGGTAAAACGCTAATGCGCAAAGTCAGCAATGGGAGGATTCTCAAAGAATGTGGTGTAGAGGAGACACTGTTTGACAAGAGTGAAAGAGAATTTTTGAGATGGCTTGGGCATGCTGAGAGAATGAAAGAAGAACGACTGACGAAACAAGTATATCTAGATAAGTAAATGGTAGCGGACCCAGAGATAGATCGAAGGAAAGATTGGTGGGAATATGTGCATGAGAACCCAAAACCAAAAAAATGGAATTCGAAAAATAGCGACTAAATCCTATATTTTGAGCAAATCGGATCCTGGTTGAATTTTGCTAGAAGAGTACTGTGCGCCCAGCGCTCTATCCAGAAGGAGAGTGCTGCCTACAGAGGTAGCCAGCAGTGGCTGCCTACACTCCTACAGTTTAGCAATCAGTCGGGAAAGAAGCTCGAAATGTTCATCATGGATCCCGATTCCTAAATAACAGTTCTCCGTCCTGAATTTCTGAACACAATCCTGGAGGTTGGCGATTGACTTTTAAAATTCCGGTCGTCAAAACTTGTTCCTAAATCCGCATTTTTCTCCCTGAAACACAAGAGCTTGCATGAGAAAATGTATGGACGTAAAAGAAGCTAAAGTTGTATGTAAGGACAGAAAAGTCTTGCGTAAAATAGTTTATAAGAAATGTGTGATGAAGAGCGTCAGTAGAGTGAGAGATGCCCGTAATGAAAGACCTTGGATACTAATGCGCCCGAGTGGAGAGCTTTACATAATGACTTTGTGAAGCTCTTCGCCTGGGGTGCTTTCTAGAGAGATCGATCTGCGACCTGAGTCGGAGCAGTGCTGCGAAACAAACGTGTTATTTAGATAAACAACACGGGA
>CAKNWW010078354.1:0-10949 GCA_932074435.1 Andricus kollari
AAAAATTGTTTTTTAACCCCCCAAAAAAACGAGTTTTTAACAAAGTAGTTACATTTTCAACCAATTAGTTGTATTTTCAACCAAAAAATATGTAATATTAATGAAAATTTTAATAGTTGAATTTTCAACTAAAAACGATCAATTTTTAGCCAAACAAAATTGTTTAATCTTCAATAAATTAGAATTTTTAACCAAAAGAGATAAGAGAAATAAGTTAAAAAAGATTAACTTTCAATGAAAGAGTTTGATTTTTTTATCGGGTTCCATTAATTAAGTTCGCAGTATTTAATCAAAAAACGAGAAAAAGGGGAAGTTTTTTGAAAACGGAAGAAAAAATTGCTAATTTTCATTTTTTTAAGCATTTCAAAAAATTGTTATTCACTTTTATATTGTCCATGGGTGATGTCACATGGCAGAGTGCCGTAGTGTTTGAATGGGACCTTAGTGCGTGTGAGATACTTTTTTATTAACTTTTAAGGAAGTATGGTCTCTCCTCTTTGAATCTTTGATGTTTGATCTCCACATTAGAATCAATTGACTCCAATTTTCATGAATGACTTCGCCCCCAATATCGTAAATTGTAAATTGTATCTCGGAAATTCAGTAGAAATCGAGCTTGATTCACTATCCTTATGCAATCACGAGGAAATCATTGCATCCGGTCCGTTAACGAGTACTCTGTCTTTTTTCTCCATAAAGTGACCGTCCTTGTCGGTCTGATGACACGGAAAACGACTCAAGCATTTTACGTCACATTGACTATAATACTCAGACCTCAGAAATGCCTGGAATTCACGACCACCGACCACTAGTGAACATTGAATACCAAAGATTTCTGGAAAATCGAACAAAAACCCGAGGCGTTCGAGCTGATTGGCTTTTAAATGAAGCTTGGTTTTCTCTTTGTTTAAGAACTGCACTACTAATTGGAAAGAGACGCAAATACATGGAAAATTGTTTTAAATAGTCAAAGTAAAATTATTCTTAAATTTGTATTGAATGTTAATTGTAATGCTTCAAATTTTAATACTTTCGAAGTTTGGATTTCAACATCTTTTCCATAATTTATAATTTGATATTAATACTCTCGAAGTTTTCGAGTGATGAGTGATTTTCGAGACATGCTCACTAGGGTATCCATTTTTTCGAATTTTTTCGGCAACCCCTCATTTTTTTAGGTTTAAAAAAAAGTGAACACGTGCAATTAAAAATGTATATTAAAGTATAGGCAATACTTTCATAATCTCATGAAAACTCTTCAAGGAATAGGACTCCATAATTAATTTTTAATTTCAACCAGTCCATGCATGTGCAATAAGGATATTGCAGAATATTGCCCTTAATTAATAAATTACAAGATTTTATGCATTTGTTCATTAATTTGGTATTTTTTAAACCATGTTTGTTTACTTGAACAATTTTATTTCCATATAATATCGCGAATTAAGGGTATTTTATGAATGCTACGGTCGATTTAATGAACTTGGAGAGTATATTTATTTGTTATTGTTTAAATAATTTGTATTTACTTAAACATGAGATTATCTTATAACATCACGAATTAATGGCATTATCTGAATGCTTTGCCCTAATTTAAGAAAATGAAGAGCCTTCTTTTATTTTATTTGTTTATTTATTCTTTAAACAATTTAAAATCGTTTCAATGCAACTTTCGACTGGAAAAAGCTGGAGAAACGTTTTATTTGATATATTAAAAAAAAAAAAGTTTCATTACTTTCTCCTAATTCGTAAACTTCTTAACCTACTACTAATTGTTGAAACAAAGTTTATTTGTTTAAAAAAATTATTAACTTATGATATTGCAAACTAATGGCATTTTTCGAATGCTATGGCCAAAGTAGTAGATGTGAACACCTGTTTCTGAACATATTAAATATGTTCAGAAACAGGTGTCCACAATTAAAAATAATAAATTTTATTATTTTTAATTGTTCTTATTTATTTAAAAATGTATTTTTAAATGTTCAGAAATATGTATTCCTATATAAAGGGTGGCAGCTCAGAACTAGATAACCAAAATTTGTTCGAAAATAGGTTTATTGCACAAAACATTCTTAAAAAATCAAATACACGCTGTGATACAAAGATTTGTTTGAATTCTCATTTTTCAATACAGTAATCGAAAAGATGCAATTGAAATTTTAGTTAAAATTTTAGCGTAGTATTTTAGTGTAGTAATAATTTTTTTCTTCCCTTTACGATATTTGTTGAAATTACTATCCTTTACTGACACAAACATTTCTTATTTTTATAGGTCTTTCACTAAATAATCGTATATCTCAGTGCGATACAGCACTTCATTTTTATTTGCTCGAAACAGAATAATTTGTTTGTACCAAACATTTGTTATTCTTATTTAGCTTCCCCGTAGTTTGGGAGCAAGTTATTATTTTTGGGAAATATTGAAACTTTGATTTTCAATCGCTACCTCGGAAATGGACTTCGGTCTTATCATTAAATGGTGATTTCGATTTTACGGAATATTTTTTCGCTCTCCTGAGGAATTCTGATTTTTTTTGTTTTCTAGTTCTGCACTGCCACCCTTCTTTGATTAATATAATTTATTCATAAAATATCATTAATTTTCGATATTATATAGTAATAATTTTTTTAAGCAATTGGAAATTGTTTTAACAATTAGCTGTAGGTTAAAAAATATAAAAATGTGAGGAAAGTAATGTAACTTAAAAAAATAGCAAAAAGAACGTTTATTTTTGTATACAGATTTTTCCTGTAAAAAGTTGCATTTAAAGAATTATAAATTGTTTAAACAATAAATAGACAACTAGAATGAAGAAAAATCACTCTTTACATTCATAAATTATTATGCCGAAGCATTAAGAAAATGCCATTAATTCGTGAACAAAAGCAAGAATGTACAATTTTCTAACTTTTTTCGTTAAAACGTTTGGATTTAAACAAAAATAAGTTGTTCAAGCAATAAACAAACAATTAAAATTAAAATATACATTCTCAAGTTCATTAAATAGACCATAGGATTCATAAAATACCCTCAATTCGCAATATTCTATGGAAATGAAATTGTTCAAGTAAACAAAATTCTTTAAACACTTATATGGAAAAAATTAGTTTTTACGAAGATATTAGTAAAATAGGGCAACATTGAATCGAATCCCATGCATTTGGAAAGTATTGCCTATACTTCATTATACATTTTCAAGTTTTGTACAGTTTACAGAAATCTGTGTTTTTTCATGTTATTCTTATGGGAAACTTCAGTGGAGTGCCGCCGCAAAACAAAGGTCTAAACTTTTTTAAAAAATACGGGTTTTTAATTTTAACCTGTATTCATATTTATAGGGATAAACCACCCCTCCAAGCTTTTTACTAAAAATATGTCGTAGGTATAATTAGGAAACTTAGGGTTTTTGCTAAAAACCTAGGGAATTAGTTAACCGCAGGTTTGTAGGAAAATCTTCCATTCACGTATTAACTGTTCTCTAAATCCCTGATTTATTCAGGAATTTAGAACACTTTCAGGTCATTTCTCTAAATTCCAGAAACATTTTAGGTATCGAGAAAAATCTCATGTTTAAGCATCGAGCTAGTCCTTATTTTATTTCATAATTCATTTCAGCCTGAAAATGTAAGTACCTTGAACAAGTATAATTCAAAAGATTATTTAAGAACCATTTTGCAATCAATGTTGAACGTGACGTTAAGTATACGTTAGAAATAGCGTTAAATGTTAAAAATCACATAACAAACCTTTTCAATTATACAAGTTTAATGTATTTTAATATTTTAAAGTCTAAATGAATAATTATAAAAAAATGAAGACTAAAATAAGCCTAAATCTTAGAATTCTCTGATTACCTACAACGGCTATGAAATTTAAAGAAATGCCCTGAAAGTGTTGTAAATTTCTGAATAAACCAGGGATTTAGGAAAAGGTAATACCTATATGGAAGATTTTATTAAACTCTTTCTGTTAGCTAATTCTAGGGCTTTAGCATAACCCTTAAACTATACCCTTAATTATCAAAATATGCATATAAAGAAACTTGCGCGAAAATGATTTGATGATGACAGAATAGTAATTTGAGAACCTACCATGATCATTAAGGGATAAACTACCCCTAATTAATAGTTACGTACGTGTATCTGTAATAAAAAATTTACAAGTCGCATAATTTTTGCATGAAATTTCATGTGAACATTATTTCCTAAAGTGCTAACCCTAAATTACCACGAAAATTGCAACCTACCATAAAAGGAAAACCACCTCAATAGTGCTGGTCGTGTCTTTTTTGTGATATAAAATTGAAAACATGTGTCACTTATTATGAAATACCTACATGATAATCTACCAACAGCTTCAAGTCTTGGTGTTCAGTTACGTCTATCCTGTAATCAAAAGTTTTAAAATCACGTAGAGAATGAACAAGTGCAGAACAAATTCGTGCAAACTCTAATTCATGAAGGCCTAACCCTAACTAACCAACAAAATTACAAATTGTAATATAATATATTATTAACTTTATATTATATTATGTTCATTGCCTGGTACATTGAGCATAAGTGTACCTATCCTACTGTGAATACGAGTGTCAATATGAATCAAAAACTAGAAGAAAAACAACGATTGCTGTAAATGATTTTTAATTCGTGCATACCTTTCGAATTTAATTTTTATTTGTAATGTAATTTTAGTTGTTAGTAGATCTAGCTGACCAGTTACACTCTATTCACAGAAAACCATGGATGTGAAATTTGTTGCATCTCATTTTGGGCAATGAAAATTTTCATTGTACCTTCATTTGTTTTTATGTCTCAAAAATGTTGTAAAAAAAAAAGAAATTACTTATTTTTTAGATTTCACGAGTTGCACACATAAAAGGTGCAGACGCGTAATCCAGCTGCAGCAAAATGTTCAAAAACATCCCAAGGGGATTTTTAATTAAACATTCCAAAATAGTGTGAGATTAAACTCTTTAAAATTTAAATGTTTGTAAATGGATAGTTCTAGCTTGGAATATTGACGCAAATATTGACGCCCTGAATTCAAATATTTTCAAAATTTGAAATCTTCCACTTCAGTTGCATCATCAGGATTCAAAGCCTTTGAAATATTTCAAAGGCATCCAATTTCCGGGGCTCTTTTGACGCTTTTAAATTCAAATAAATTCAAATTGAAATGGTAAATAACACTATATATTATCATATTTATGAGTGCAATGACAGTGAAAAAAGATCTAATTGATAAAGTGTCTTCAATAAAATATAAAATCGCTAACGAGAATCAAATCCTTTTGAAATTTCGAAAGCAATAAAGTATTTTTGTTTAATAAATTGCGAAGAGCAAACCGTATCGATGGTAATTGCTTGTAATGTTCGTAAGCTGTCAGTTTTATGAGATGTGAACCAAATTTTTCTTTTTCCCAACAAATCGAGGCCAGAGACCTCTTGAGGTTGACGGCCCCCTGCATCACGGATGTTTCCCTGGAGTTATACGTCATTGTGGCCACCCATCTCTTTCCAGAGAAGACTTACAGAATACAGGGGCGAACTAGCTCAACTCAAAGTGCTCGCCGAATGCACTTAAAGCCGGTTTGATCCACTGTTTAGTCAATTTGTCGGACAGGTAATTCTCCTAGACTCTAGAATGAAAGGGACAGTTCTGAGACTCAAGAAACATGAATAATCTCCCATACGTATGCCACAGTTTCTGTTATTCTCTTAGTCTTTTTTTGTGTATACCTTCCTGAAAACAGTAATTTGGATAAATTAGTCAATAATTACAGTGATACCTAAAATTGATCTTGTTTTCGTAACTCATTTATTTTGATGCAGAAACACAGGTGCCCAATTTTCAAAGATGATATTTTTTAAAGTAATGGTGGTGTCTACAATTTTGGTTGAATTTCAATTCTTTTATTTAAACTATTTCAGGGGGTGCTTTAATCAATTTGAGTTTGTTTTTCATTGTTATATGTTTATAGAAAAACAGGAAGAGTTAACGAATTTTCTTCAAGTTTGCAACATATGTATGGGGCATTTTTTCTAAAGTGTACCCACCCCAAAAATTGGACTTTCCTGGATGAGAATAAAACTTCAGCAAACTGTAGTTCTTTTAAATAGTAGTTTATGGGGAAATTTTTGTCATTTTTACAAATATTTTAAGAACGAGAGGTGGTGAAATTTTTGGATTTTGTGCGAAAAAGAGAACAGAAGATATTAGCCGATTTCAAAAATTATTTTCGTTACTTGTTTTGAATGTCGACCCACAGATTGCTATCCCTGATCAGCTCAAACGATTCGATTAATTTAAGCATTTTTACATCGCTCTACTGAAGAATGTAGTTTTAAATTTACACTGAAAGTATTAATTATAGTAAGGAAGAAATTACAAATATTGGAAAGAAATATTTATGAGAACGATGTTGAACATATTAAAATTGTGCATTTAACTAATTGTATTTTTTTCGTACTTTTTTATATCACTGCGAATGGATTTCCAACGACCTCTAAGTATATCCAATTTTTAAAAATAAATTCTTGGATGGCAGAAATCATTGAAAAATAATTGAAAATTGTTTAAAAATATAACATTTCTTATAAAAAGGTTGTTTGTTCTTTTCGACATGTAAAAAAATAAATGTTTAATGTTTCCCCTATTTTCCCCTTTTTCGTGAGAAAATTACGCTATTCCCCCTTTTTTGAGCTCCTTCTGCTCTGTAATCCCTGTGATTATTAGCATTTTTTGGAAAATCTATTATTTGAACTTCAAAAAACAAGGCAACCTATTTTTTTCCTGAACTTTTAATGTGATTAAATTTCGAATTTTGAATGTTTCCTATTTCTGCAATTTCCCCGAAAACTTTTTAATTCCATTGGTTAAAACATTAACAATTAAAAAAGTTACAATTTTTTTCGTAAAATTCAATTGTTAAAAAAAAACAACTTTCGTGAATTTTTAAAAGTATTTTAAAGACTTTAAAGAAACTTATGATTATTGTTGTTATTATACCATTAAGCCTTTTCCCTTTCGGGGTAGACGCGACTTGCTCGGTGAGGAAAGGAGTAATGTGAGGTAGGGGATTTAGATTTTTTAGATTGATCTAGAATTCTCGTGTTATTTATTTAAATGACACGTTCGTTCCGCAACACTGTTCCGACCCAGGTTGCTGATCAATCTCTCTAGCGATCACCACAAGTGAAGAGCCTCGCAAAATTGTTATGTGTGGTTCCCCACTTGGGCCCATTAGTATCCAAGGTCTTTGCTTCTGGCGTCATACACTCTACTCACATTCTTTTTATAAACTATTTGTCGCCACACTTTTCTGTCCTGGCATACTACTCTAGCTTCCTTCACGTCCATGCATTTTTTCACCCAAGCTCTCGTGTTTCTATGGCTTCTTATGTCTCTTCGGATTAATGTCTCATTCACTGATTTTAACCATTCTTTCGGTGGCCTACCTCTGGGCATTCTGCCATTTACTTTACCTTTATACACTTGTTTGGACAGTCGTTCATCTTTCATTCTTTCAACATGTCCGAACCATCGTACCTGATTTCTTTCTCATATGTCAATACTTATAAATTAATTTAACATACTGGAAAGTATACCTCTAAATTTTGTTAAGTAAAAAGAGTCAGTAGTTGTGAAGTTAAAGACGATCAAAAAGTGATCCCTGTAACTGGTTGCATAAGTAACTTCTGGAATTGGAATTTAAAAAATTTAAACTTGAATACTAAATTCTTAAAAATTGGAATTCTAATATTTTACAGTTTTTGAATTTGGATACAGTTAATGTGAACGCATTAAATTAAATTTTCGCAAGGGATTTTGACACTTGTGAATATGGATGATTCCCATTTTAAATATTTTAAATTTCCAAGGCTTCTAAATTTGTAAACACTGTTTACAAATTAAAATTCTTCAAAAGGCAAATGGTAAGCTATGGCATTACGAATTACCGTCTTTCTCATGTATTTTTTTCCGGCGTCTTATTTTTAAACTAAGGAAGCTATTTCTCTGAAATTTTAAGAAACAATCGAAAATATGTCATTAACTGCTGACTGGAGATTATATTGTTTATAAATAGGGCAATTTTATTAATTTTCAATTTATAATGTAATTTTAATAGGGCCTTAGAGCTCTAACTAATAACGGATCAGGGTACTAAAGTCATGTTGCCTATTACATAATAAAATAATAAATTAATAAAATTGCACTATTTAAAATAATAAAAACTCCGATAAGCAGACAGCGGTTTGCTGATACATGTTTCTATTGTTTTTACAATTTTGGGGAGATAACTTTTTTAAATTATATAAGTTAAATTTCCTAATAAAATTGAAAGTTAGTGTTAGTTCGAGAGTACAACATCCCCATCCGATTATAACCGAGCCAGGCGTTGCTTAACTTTGCACGAGAACCCTTAAACAATTGACCGGTGGGTGCAATAATGGTGTAATTGCATTTTTAGAAGCCACTTATTTTTCATTTGTTTTGTACACAGGGTTTCTGCTTATTTTCGCCTGCCACATTACCGGTTATTTCCCGGTTGTAAGTATCAAATCTCCTCTTGCTATAAGCAAGAACAAAACGCATTTAACATAAGATTTTCCTATGTGTAATTTTATGTACCTGAAAATATGAATTTTCAACAAACGAGCTTATTTTTTGTTCCAAAAAAGTTGATTGTCATCGAAAAATATAACAGTCGATATTTCCGCTAAAAAGAGTTAAATTCTCACAAAAACGACAAATTTTTGACCAAACAGTTGAATTCTCAGTCCGGAAATATGAATTGTTAACAACAACAAAATCATTTTAAACCAAAGTATAAAGTATTGCATTTCTAACCGAATATGTGAAATCTCTTCACGTAGAGAAGCATTTTCAATCATCATACATATAAACTGACTCGAACTATTCTTTTTAAAATGGAAAGTCATTTATAATTTTCCCAGGAATCTAAAGAGATTTGTTTGTTTTCTTGAATCCTTTCAAAATTATTAAAAATATTTTCAAATTTTTTATTATTGTTGAAACATTTCAAAACTTCCACCCCTTCGCAATATCTTTTAAAATGATGGTATTTTTCTTAATTTTTTTTTGTTTTGTGCACATGACAATTTTGGAAATGTTTTGAAATATTTTCTTAAAATTAATTTATCAAAATAAAAAAACCATTTAAAGTTTTCCGAGAAATTAAACAAATTTTTGCGTATTCTCTTGAAACCTTTCAAAATTCACATTTTCCAAAACTTTAAATATGATTCCCGGCTCGAATTTGTATTCCTAGTTAATTCCCGGTTTTATTTTAATTCTCGGCTTTTTCCCGTTTAGTAGACGCCCTGTGTTCATAACCAAAATAATAGAATAAAAACAAGTGATCTAAGTGATACTATAGACATCGAAAAATCCTTTTTAGTACACACAAGTTGTTTTATTTCATTTGGACGTGAAAATAAAACCCGAAGATTATTGTCGTATCATTAGCCCAAATCCCTTTCGGGGTAAGCGTAACTAACCCGGTTCTAGCCTTGTTGTTCTGCCTGCCAAGGAGTTCACTTGAGAAAAGTGAGAAAGGGAGGTGTTGAAGAAAGTGTAAGGGGGAGATATACATTTTTAGATCAATCTAGAAATCCCGTGTTGCTTATTTAAATAACACGTTCGTTCCGCAACACTACTCCTACCCAGGTCGCTGATCAATCTCTCTAGCAATCAGCCCAAGCGAAGAGCTTCACAAAGTCACCTTTTGTCATAGATCACACAAAAATACGAAAACTTACTGATTTACTTTAATCACATCCACTAAGTAAAGCTCTCCACGCAGGCCTATTATTTTCCAAATAGTAGCTACTAAATATGAAAAAATAATGTTAAAAATTGTATAATACAATTATTATTTTTTTTATTTATTTATTATTTGTAATACAATTGATAGTGGATTTTTAATCTCAAGTTCAAAATTTTATATTACAATGTCAGTTTAAACAAAGTAAGCTATAAATATCTTTTTGATTGAAATTGAAAAATCAGGATCCATGCCTGAGTTGAGGGGGGTAAAAGTCGCTGACGGGTCGAGATTAAAAGAGACGTTTAATTTGTAATGTGCATGCGGGCGCCAATGCCTCTTCAAAGTTCCCATTGCATTGCTTTTCGTCAATGAACGACGCCCCTCTTTTTTACGGTCATTTATACTACCATCCCGCTCGTAAATCCTCGTATCTCGAAGCTGCGGCGCCAATCGTCAATACGACAAGACCTCCTTGACTAATTATTTTTTTACGAGGGCCACTCGTTATTCCCTCGCGATACATCAGCAAGAATTCAGTGCATGCGACCCTTTGACATCTGAATGTCGAAACCACGGGTATTTTTTATTAAAGGGGGTCATATTTCACATTCAAAAAGGCCTGCTAATTTTTTTATATATTTAGCAATGGTATTGTAAAATATGATTAGTACTTTATTATTATCCCTTTCGGGGTAGCGTGAGGGTGTATAGATTTTTAGATTAATTTATAATTCCCGTGCTGTTTAGTTAAATAACACGTTCGTTCCGCAACACTGCTCCTACCCAGGTCGCTGTTCAAGCTCTCTAGCAAGCACCCCAGGTGAAGAGCTTCACAAAGTGATTATGTAAATTTTGCTACTCGGGTCCATTAGTATCCAAGGTCTTTCGTTTCAGGCGGTTCTCACTCTACTGACACTCTTCATAATGCATTTGTTATTAACTATTTGTCGCTACACTTTTCTGTCCTGGCATACCTCTTTAGCTTCCTTTATATCCATACATGTTCTCACGCAAGCTTTTGTGTTTTTGTGGCTTTTTATATGGGGGGCGTTCAAAAAATACGTAACGCTTTTTCTGACAATTTGCCCCCCTCCCCCCTGACCCTGCGTAACGCTTTTTCTATAGCAAGTGTAAATAACTTTAAAATTAGCGTAA
>CAKNWW010078441.1:0-13027 GCA_932074435.1 Andricus kollari
AGTCAGGGCTTATTTTCCTATACAAACTGTTAAATAGTCTTATAGAATCTCCTAAATTTCTTGAACAGATATCAATAAGAGTTCCTCCTAAAGAACTAAGTCATTCCTATAAATGTAATTTCTCAATACCTGATCATAAAACAGAGTACGGCTTTTACACTTCAGTCTCGGAAATGTGCAGAATTTTTAATGAGAAACTCTTTGATTGTCAAGATATTAATATATTAGGTGGATCACTTGATACTTTCATAGCAACTTTAAAGCGAATAGTTTAGACAAATATTTTTTAATTAAGAGATTTCTTAAACTCTTAAGCAAAGATGGCTACTCGACGACATAAGCTAAAATACTAGTCATAAGTTACTTTATATCATAATGTATTAAAAGGAGGTGTTTCGGGTTTCAATCGTGTGCAAAACTACGAAGCTTGCCGACGTTTCGTGCCCTTGTAGAAATTTCGGAATGAAATTGAGTCCGTTTGAATCCGAACACTCCGATTCATTCTGATCGATTACGAACGAATGCGAAATCTGTTTCCGATTGATTCCGATCTTCTGGTTGAAAGCTAAATCCAGTCCTAATGATTCCGTCCTATTAAGATTGATTCTTTTTCAGTCTAGATTGGTTTCTCAGGTTCATTTCAAATGAGTCCGTGCAAATCTGAAAGAAACTTTAATTCGATCTGAATCCGCCTAATACCGAAATATCATTCCGGATGGCAATGAACGATTCCGTGCATCAATCAGAATGATTCCGCACCATTCTGAATAAAATTTTAATTCCGTATGAATCCATCGAATGACGCGAGCTCATTCCCAATGATTCAGTACCATTCTTCCTTCAGTCTGAATGATTCCACGCATCTCAGAATGCGAATATATGCCGAATGGTTCCAATCCTGTCCGCTAACAGTCAGAATGATTCCGATTTGATCCGATTATTAATTAATAAATTAATCGGAATGATATCGAGTTATCTGGCGGACTCTGACGAAATGCGCATTGTATTCTGATAATTGCGGAATCATTCGGAGTAAATTCGGAATGGCACGGAATCAATCCGAATGAGCTTAAGTTATCTGCTCTCGGAGGTGCGAAACTATCACTGGTTCGTAACCTTCAATATCATTTGTTCTTATATGAAAAATGAAGCAAAATTGTTATAAAAAATTCAAATACACGAATCTTTTCGAAATTTCAGAATATTTCATTGAGAAAAATTTCAAATTCGAATATTTGAAAAATCTATTCAAATAACACGAATTTCCTTAAAGTTTTCCCGATTTTCTTTTGACATTTTCAGAATTCATTTAAAATGGAATTTTTCGAAATAAAAATCATTTGAAATCTCAGGAATCTTGAGAAGATGTTTTATTCTCTCAAAACCTGTCAATATTCCTTAAAAGCTTCTTTTATTTGAAATATTTACAAAACTGCATTTTGTTTCAAATTCTTTGAAATCTTCTGAAGATTGAGATTATCTTCGAGGCTTTTCAAAACTTCTGAAACTTCTGAAACTTGTAAAATAACTCCAAATTATCGTAAAATATATTTCAATTCTCCTAAATTGGAAGCAACTGCTTACTATCTTTCAGTTAGTTTTTCACCTTTTTCCATATCTTCAAAACCTAAATTAATCTTCAAAGTTAATCTTCGTCCGAAAGGATGAATTTTCAACAAAACTTTTTTGTTGGAAATTTAACAATCTGGATAAAAATTTATTTTGTTGTTGTTAAAAATCCAATTATTTGATTCAAAGGTGAACTACTTTTTTGAAAATTCATTATTTTTATCAGGATGCACCTCTTTGGTAAAAAGTTCAGTTAAAAATTTAAATAGTTGGTTGAAAAGTCGTGTATTTTGTTAGAAATTTGTCTTTTAGTAGAAAATTAATTTTCTGGACCAAAAATTCAGTTTTACATGTTAAAAATGCAGCTATTTCATAGAAAATCGAACTATTTTGTTGAAAAAGTAATCAGTATATTAAAGATTCAACTATTTTCATATAGTCATATTTTTTTGGTCACAGACTCAACTGTTTTATTAAAAGTCTCGATTTTTATTAAAAGTTCGTCCTTCTGGAATAATAATTCGACACTTATGGCAGAAAACTTTTAGTTTTAAATGATTTGATGATATTGGGAAACAATTCTATTCTTACCATTTTGCTCCCACAATAATATTTTTGGAAAAATTTGATATGATTTTATTTTAAAAGATCATTTTAAAGATTTTATGATATCAGCTGAGATCGAAAGGAAAACTTGAAGATTGCTCAGGTTGCAGTACTTTATAAAATGAATTTCAATCTTAATTTAAATAATTGTAATATTTTAATCCTTGAATGAATGCATCATTTATATCAAAGAAAATTTTATGATCAGGAGTATTCAAATTAGTTTCGAGGGTCGCTGATTTTAAATCCGAAGTAAAGGTGTCAAATCTCAAAATAGCGAATTCAATATGGCGGATCATAATTGTCAAAATAAAACCATTCTAACGAAAAATTGCTGAACTGTGGTCTTTCGGTCGCCGCTTTATCATTTTTTTTTAAGTTGAGAAATTTATCTTTATTAAAAAAAACTTAACCCTCTACGCCGTTCACGTCAAAAGTTCACTGATTTTGAGAGAAAATTTAACAAAACCGTCCATAGTGCGCCGTTCAGCCCCAGTTTACGGTATGATTGTGTACTTTAAAAACATGTAATCTTCTGTTTCTTGTTCCAGAGTTGAGTTCACAATTCAAAAGATATCCTCATGGCGGGCATTCTCCGGACAGGGAGTATTCTCAGGGCATGGAGAATCCTTCTGCTTCAGGCAAGGAGCATCTTCCTGCTCGTGGCAGGGAGCATCCTCGTACCACGTCTCCTGGTCAAGGCATGTATTTTTCTCCTGACATGGCTTCTCCTTCTTCCACGCCTTCTGGTAGTAGCAGCTCCTCTGTTCTTGCCATGCATTCTTCTGATGGAGAGCCATCTCTTTATGTCCGGGCCAGGTCTCCTCCTTCTAGGACCACGTCTTCTTCTGTTAAGCGTCCTTATTCTAAACTACTTGGAATTAGAATTCAAGAGCTTCACAAATGGCGATTTTTTCCCATCCCCAATCCGGGCCGGGAACTTGAAATGAAAGCATATACTTTTCTTCCCAATTCAGGAGTTTATTTGAGAAATCGACAAAATAAAATCAGCACCGAAGTAACCGGAACACACATTGTGTTTTCAGAAGTTAGTAGTGGTAACGGCGTTGCGTTAGTCGAAAAAACAAACAGTGGTCATACGATTTTACGTGGATTATATATACCTACGGGTCCAACTGGAGATCGAGCTCTCGTAAACACATTCGACAACTTTGTCAGGCAAGTGACGAAAGATGAAGAAAGAGACACTCCATGTGGAAACAAACACAAAATCCGAGAGAACTTTAAAATTGAACCTGTGAATGCTAGATATGTGCCTATAAGAAATTCTGGTTGATGAACTTGATCCGGAAATTGAATCAGAATTATATGCAGCGCTTTTATGAATTAGAAAAAGGTCTGATTCTGAAGATCAATTGCTTATCATGAATTTCTCTGAGTAGCACCTGTATTGTGTCAGTTTTTATGCCATATCCAAGTGATGACCGACTGGATCCATTATGATCAGTACTTCAACGACGTAAAGCTACAGAAACACGTTTAGAAGAAAAAGATTAATTGCCAGATCTGAATATATGTTTCTTATTAATTGGAAATTAATTTGAAAAGTTGTTGAAACATTTCCCGATTCAGTTAAAAATTTCTGTCTGTGAATTTTTAGTTTGTTAGTACGATAACTTTAAACAAAATTAACGTATTGGATTGGGGATTTGTGAGATGAATATTTTTCCTATCTCGTACAATTTTTTTGGGAAAAGTAATTTCTGGTTTGTAATACAATTTTTTACAATGAAAATAAATGCTAATGTATGCGAGACAATTTTACTTTTAAATATTTTTGTCGTATCATGTCGTTTGGCTCTATATGGGGAATATTTTATTTCTTTTCAGAATTTTTGATAGGCGAAACCACTACCGTTTGTCAAAGAAATCTAGTTGGAAAACTCTCCATTTCTTTTTAGGTGCTAAAAAAGTAACACAAAGCACAATTTATTTCCATAATTCTTCCTAAATTTATCGTTAAACCCCTTTTTTTCTACTCAGGGGGTCTTAAAACAATTTGTAGTTTATGTTAACATTTTTCACCAGAAATCAGTTGTGTAATAAATAGATTAGGTTGAAAAGAAGATTTAGAATTTTAAACAAATTTTTGTTATGCTTTGTTATTGTTCTTTGACTCTATTTGATATTTGTAATGAATTATCGTTAGACTTCAAGAAATATTTACAATATTAAAAAAATAATAATAGGGGATTTTAGCATTTCAAACCGAAAAACCGGTATATGCTTGTCGTTTAATTTTTATGCATAAAGGTTAGTCACCTCTTAAAGAATGTTTAATGAATAATTTTTACTCAATAACTTTTGATTCATGCTAAAGACAATAGTTACTTATTCATTTTTTTAATACTAATTATATGGTTACGATAATTGACAAGTGGACAAGTATTCTTTCACTAATATTTAATTTTTTCAACAATGGTTATTTGTTTTGCGATATTCGAAAAAAATAGAATTTTTTTCATCTTATCTATGAAAACGCGCAAGTGAATGATAATAAATTGTTTAAATAATTAAAAACTGTCATTCAAAATAAATATCACTCTCAACATTCTATAACAGCGTCATTAATTCCAGAAATCAGTAATTCTTAAAGATTTACAGAAGAAAAAAAGTTTTTAGGCGAACAAAAATTGTTTGAGTAATTAAAAAATAGTTGCAAAATACTTGCAAACTTGTCACTTATCGAGTAGAAAGAATTTATGTTCAAAAAGTTTGAAAAAATACCGTCTTTAGCATGAATGTGACATGAAACTGCAATTTCAAATTTTTTCAGGGGAAAAAAGCTATTGGGTGAAAATTATTCCTTGAACTTTCCTTAAGAGGTGACTTTAAATTACAAAAAGTTAATAAAGAGTACTTCTTTTTTCTATTATTTCAAAAAACGTGCGTTTCGCATTTAAAACCCCATGCTAATCCTAAAAGCCCGGCGGACACGGGTTAATGTTGATTGATTTAAAATAAAACTGGGAATTTTTCCCCGTAAAACGAACAAATTGGGGAGCGATCTTTCAACAAACCTCGATGAATTTTTTTCATTCAAAGAATCTAGAAGCTTATATATTTAGAAAGTCTATGCTTCGTATTGGGCTTGCCTAAATAAGACTTTATTTGAAAAGTGAAAACCCTTTTCGATTTTATAAAAATATAAGTCAAATAATAAAGTTTGACCCGTAGAAGAACTCGATTGAATGATTCCGTGTGATGCCTGAAAAGTGGTTTAGTTAAAAATGAGTTTTTGAGGTCATAGGCAATTGAAAATAATTGCTTTTTTTGTAATAGTTAGATATTTACATTTTGCCGTATTTTTTACGGCATGAAATTGCTAGCAGACCAGTTTTCTGCACTCCTGATGTATTAAGAAAATGATTTAAATTTATAAATTTATATGACTCAAAGAAAGTTAGCAAAAAAAATTCGTAATTTGCCTTTCCTAGTGACAAAAGCTATTTTTCTTCGAGAAAGCTTACCATATTTAAAAATTTGTGCAGTGGAAACTATTTTTTTTTCTTAACTTCATTCTCTATGGTGTCTTATGTTTTATGCTCACACAGTTTAGAGTTGATTTCTGGAAAAAATTTGTTATACCGGGCTGGGTTAATTTAGTTTAGTTGGGTGGAAAGTAATCATTTCGATCGATGCGATGGTATAATTGCGATAGAACTTCACTTAGGTAAGTTCGCTTGATCGTTCAATTATACTTAAGCCTCTTTCTCAATTATTACATTCGTAGATTGCCGAGCACTTTCGTTGCTACGCTCTCAACAGGGCTGGTGTTTGGCCTATTATAAAGAATGTCGAAGGTTTGAGAACTTTCGGGACATCCTGCTGCGCTTTTTAAAACATTAGTGTTTAATCCTCTTCCAAATCTTGTCAACGCTGCTGTATGTCTCGTGCTACGACCTGCAAATTCTTTTAGTCCGCTCTTCCGTAATAACACATTAAGTCATCTGACTATAGTTTGAGCGGATGCTGCCGTATAAGGTTTTTTTGATTGATAACAACAGATTCCAAGTTGTTTCTCTAATACTCCTCGTCTCGTGGATATATTTTTGAAGTGTGAGGGCTGCGAACAACTCCGGTGATTCTTAGAAGAAAGGTAATACGAGAAATGGCTAAATTTTGCCTGGTTTATGCCAGCTTTAGGAGGGCTAAGGTATTTGGTCACTATGCGGTGGCTCAGACTGTCTAGAGAGAACCATTCTCATATTTTCTGTAGCACCAAGTCTGTGTTTCAGATTTTGTCGTGCCTTGGCTTTGGTGGGTTTATTCTGTATATTCCTTTATGAAGAATCTTTTAATGTGAGGGTTTTCTGAAAACTCTCTTCCCTGGATCAACCTGATTGCTGATCTCATTAAGTTCAGACTGTCATCAGCTGCACCTCTTTCATGCTTTTCGGTCAGATACATTAGAACCACGTTGCGTCTGCCACGAAAAGTCCAAATTTAAATCATCGCAGTATGTATACCATTGTTTTAGTGGTGAGCCATATTGCTTCACTGTGGATGATGCGAACGATGAGAGCATTATTTCCAGCTTTTTCGTAGGCAGCTCTGCTTTTTGAAGGATTGTGGATACCATCCCTGCCACCAGTGAAAGATTCGATGCTCGTTTTTATCTTAACAGTGACTGGAATAATAAGTATCTTGGTTGTGCAGGTCATAGAAATTCAGCTATTATTGCTTTTGCCTAGTCTGTGACAACTTTCTTTAAACTTTCAAGTACTAGCGCGAATGGCAGAAAGCTGTACATAAACTATTTATTGCAGCTTGTTGTAAATATGCCAACAAGCTGTGTACTTGGTTCTTTATTCCCGACAAAATATAACTCGCATTTGTGATTTTTCCTTAAGACGAGCAGATCCATTTCCGGCTTACCAATCTTTCCCACGATATTTTAGTAGTTTTGTTCATGCAAAGCGAAGCTTTTCAATACAAAAAATGCTGCTAAAATTTCTAAATAATGCATGTGAAGATATGTATCTTCCTTTCACCAAAAGCCCTCTCGCTGTATATCCCTCCGAACAGGCGCCTGAATCTGAGAGAGACGCGTTCGAGAAGATTTCTATTTCAAACAAGGTCGTCCTTATTTACTAGGCGTTGATGGCAAACTGTGTATCCACCAGAAGAAATTTTCCTTTAAGCCTTTTCCGAGGTGCATCCGTTCGTCGAAATCATTGTCACTTATGAACAACGCTTCGTTCCTAGCATATTCAAATATTTTAAGGTGTACCAGACTGCATTCAGCCCTTATTATCCGCAACTATTGATCCGATTAGTCGTGCAAATTCACGAATTTTATGATAATGTTTGTTTTTAAAAATCTCCGTCAAAGCAAATAAGCTTCGTTTTTTCCTCGAAGTTGGTTCTAGCGAGTAAGTTTCCGAGTGTCCCCTAGGCATAGTAGATCACCAAAGTAAATGCAGGATGACCAACCTTTTGTTCTTGAGACGTTTATGACTAGCTTCATGATTGTTGTGTTAACGTATGGACTTATGGACAGACCGAAAGGTAAGCACGTAAATTCTTGAGTCTCACCTTGAAACATGAAGCGCAGATATTTTATGCTTTCCTGGTGAACTGGAACTAGTAGGTATGTGTCTTGTAAATCGATACTGTTCCATCTTTCCTTGGTTTAAGAAGGTACGAAGACACAATTGGTGAGGACAAGCGGCACATTTTGTAACGGCACCCCTCTCGATTAGCTTCTCAATGGCCTCTTTAAGATCTTCAACCTCTACGGGTATGCGCTGCTGCTCGATAGGTACCCGGTTTCGTAGTCACATTCTTATAATCCATGATACTATTGATTACATAGCTATCATCCGCTTTCTGATTCGTTTAAACAAATTAAGCCAGCGCGAATTGAATGCGTTTTAATTCATTTTAATTCGTGCTCAAGGTGATTTCGAAAAAAATTGATAAAAATTGCATGCCTCGAGACTCGAACCAGCGATCCCAAGTATATAAGTCCAGAGGGCGACCAATGAGCTACGGGACTCATTGATATTTATTTATAACGGATCCTTTATGCTTAGCGCGTTGGTTATAGCTTACGAATTCGATTGAATGGGCCAGCCTTCAACTGTATTCGCGCTAACGAATTCAGGCGAATTGAAGCTTGACTTTAAATCTCGCGCATTAAAATGAACTGGCTGACACTGAAATTAATTCGTGCTGACACATTCAAATGAATTAGATTCCCTAAAAATTGTTCGCCGAATTTGGGCGAATAGCAGATTTGAAGATTAAATTATTTATTTCCGAATTTACAAGAATTCATGAGTTGCTCCAATTCGAGATTGTCGCAAAGCAAAATTCATGAAGGTCGAGCCAAGAAAAAGAGGGTATAGATCTCCCTATATAATATTTTTCTCATGTATTTAACAACGCTGAATGCAATTATTTAACTACAGAAAAAGAATGTCTCGCAGTCTTATATGCAGTTCGTCAATATTTACCTTCTATTTATGGAAAAGAATTTACACAAGTTAGTGATCATGAACCATTAAAATGGATAAATTCAATCAAAGACACCGGCCAAAGATTAATTCGTCGGTGTTCAAAATTAAGAGATTACGAATATAGTTTTATCCCTCCGTTAGACGCAACCGTCCTGACAGGCCACGTGAAGCTATTTTCGCTCATCTCTACTACTACAGAGCGCACAGGGGTTTGACACCAAGTCGCCAACAAATTAGCAAAAAGATAAGCTTTCATAATTGAAAATTGAAATTTTACTCTCAGGGCTTTTTTAGGTAGGCGATAAAAAATTTGATGTCGAGTTCACAAAAAATATTACAAATGCAATATGGCGGACAGTATTTTCGAAAACTTACCTCGTTCGAACGAAAATCAGTATACAAAGCTTTTTTGAGTCACTAATAAAGTGTTATTTAATCCGAAGAGAAAATTCATAACAAGAAGAGGGTGGTGGTTGGTTGAGTCACTGATTTGATATATAAAAAGTTTTATTATCGCACGAAAAGTTGAAAATAAAATGAGCAGTTAGCTGAGTAAATATGGTATTAAACGTAGGAATAGAATTAAAACTCACGAGAGCCAGAAATGCGGGAGAAAAGGAGGGATTCGCGTTCACCAGAGTGGCGGGGGAGCAGAAGCGCGTGGCTCGCTCACCCCGAGGTAGTGGGGAACATCAACACGGGACTCGCTCGCCTTGAAGGAGTGGGAACGCGCAAGGTCATCTCACGCTCCCACTCTTTGATTGTCGCGCCGTCAGTTGAGAGTCGAAAGAAATATAAATAACGCCTCGCGTCGGCCCATTCAACATTTACTCCGAGTCAGCTGAGCAAACTAGATACTAAAGGAGCCAATTCGGTAATTCTGCCTTCCAATAGTCGCAATATTGGATCCACCATTTTGAATTTTGCAATTTAAACATCAGAATCATAATCTGTTTCGGGAATTCACCTTTATACCAGCAAACTATTGAATTTTATAAATACACACACGTGCTTACAACCGCTCACGGCAACAAGGCAATAATTCTGAGGGAGGGCAAGGAACGCAACGACGAGACTAACAATGAAACACAGCAGGGAAAAGTTGAGAACAAGAAATAAAATGATATATACTCCTAAAATAGTTCTTCAGAAGCCTAGTTTCGAAGGACTAAAAAATGTTATTGTGTGTGTCAATGAAAGGTTCATGAGGATTCAAAGATTATTGAAAAACGTAGCAGCATGTAAAGATTTTTTAATTGAAACGATTGCCAATCATTTAGTCTCTAAAAACATAAACTCACCGAATGAGGAATTAATCCGTCAGATAATTAAGTTTAAATCTGCATACTTCAAAAGCCAGGCACAAAAAAAAGCTTAAAAAGCAATTCGTCGAATTATATTTTGAAATCGTTTTTATGGAACTGAAAACAATATTAATTTCATACATTGCTGAGGACTTGTTTTTTCTAAACATACATAATTAATTTATTGTGTTGGAAATTTAATAAAAGCGGACATGAAATTATAATTTACAAATGTGTATATTTACTGCCTGTCACTTAAAATAGTTTAGGATAATTAAAAATTTTAATTAGCGAATTAAATATCATACATAGCTTTCAGTAATTGTAGATTTGTTGTTATTTTAACACTTTTTCCCAACCTTAATAGTAAATTAGCTTAAGATAATAAATTTCTGTTGTAATTAGTTATCTCCTTTTCCAAATTGTCCTCTACTCTTAGACTTTTAACCAGGTCGTGGTTAACAGTTTTGTACACTGTAAAGTTGGAAAACCTTGCTATAAGGTATAGGGTATCGATTTTTTTCTAGATTGATCTAGAATTCTCGTCTTATTTATTTAAATATCACGTTCGTTCTGCAACACTGCTCCGACCCAGGTTGCTGATGAATCTCTGTAGCCATCAACCTGTAGCGTTAAACTTTGTCTGTGCAAGGTTTTTTTGAGTTAATCTTAGTTTTTAATAGGGTTGTGTCGAAAAGTATTTTTCTCATAGAGCCAAAGTCTATAAGAATTCCACCTTTCGACAGATTTAATTTTCTCCGTTCAGGAGATTTTTCCCGATTAACAAAGTGGGCACCAATCCTGGTAGAGTGAAGGATCTTAGCTAAAAAAATACCATTCATCATAAAAAAAACTTGATTCAAATTATTATTCTTTTCACGTTAAAAGAAAAGCAACAGGGAAAGTGGGTGCACAAAAGCGAAAGAAGAGCTTCCTCTGATCAATATGCCTGAGTGAAAATTGTAATCCTTTATCTTTTACGTGATTTCTTATTTTTTCAATCTCCAGGATCATCTTCTTTAATTTAATTTCATTCTATTAGCTCCTCCTGATGCCCTTGGTCTAAATTGTATGGACTCGAGAAGTCATACAGGGAGTTAGTTTTCTTCATCCATCAGCCATCACAAATCCACAACCTTTAAATTTTGGTGAGGCTATTCTTCTCATGAACCGTGATGGTGTTTAACGATAAATTTATCTGCTGGGATGAGTTCCCAAATGTTAAATGGGTTGAAAATCCAAGTCAGACAGTTTTACATCATTAAACATAATAATGAGTAGAATATCTCACTCTCGTCAGATTTTATTACAACTAATTGACCATTTTATTCAGGACGTTCAGGACTAGGCTGTTGAGCTCCCAAATGAGAATGGGTTGCAGAACAGTCGTTTTCCCTAGTGCTGGATAAACGGTGACTGTCACTTGAATCTCTTGTAAAGGAACTTCAGAAGTCTTCAAACTTTTTAATTAAATATAAAAAACCAATGATTCTCCCCGTTGAAACATTTTAAAAGCTGCAATTCTTCTCTGAAACTTCTTTACTCATCTGTCGTCGTTTAGCTTACATTTAAAGTTTTCGAATTATTCATTTTCGATGCATAAAACCTAAAAAACGAGCCCCATCGAAAAATGGTTAAGACAAAAATTGTAGATATTTTAAAGGACTTAAATTCTACTACTATAATTTTTTTACGTATGTCATTATTTGGCGTCAAAATGGAATATTCTAATTTTGAATAGCATTTTCGATGGATGAAACCAAAACCGTTGGTGAAAGAATGCTGGTTAACGAAATTGTTCATTGTCCATTGACAAGACTTCATTTTCGGCTTCAGGGGGTCTCAAAACGTGGAGATCCGTCGAAAAACTGTGATGTCAAATTTCGGATAATTCTAATACTTTCTCAATCATAAATGATGAGAATGTAAATAGGTAAAAAGGAAATTTCTTTATATATCTAAAAGCAGTTGTTCGTATACATTTCTGAAGGGGAATTAAAAAATAATACTAATAAAGAATGAAATTTGTACTTTATTCTGCAATATCTGAATAAGCAGTCGTAGACAGAGGTACATAAATTATTATTAACACATACATTTTCACGCAAAAATGGAATATTTGAATTTTCAGATAAAAAATTCATTTTCCACTAGAAAAAGACGATTTTTCAATAAAATAGTTGAATTTGCAATGAAAGAGATGCATTTTTAACTAAAATGAAGAATCTTCTAGAAAAATTAATTTATAAAAAATGAATTAAAATTTTGGACCAGCTAGTTTCATTTTGAACCAAAAAAGATCAAATTTCTACAAAAAGAGATAAATTTCTAAACTAAAGACGAATTTTCATCGGTAGGGTACAATTTTTAACCGAAAAATATTCTCAAGTCATGAGCGAAAAAGCATGTCAACCAAATTGCAGAATTATCAACCAAAAAAGGCGAATTTTCTCCAAAATTGTTGAATTTTCAACCAAAAGCAATAAATTTCTTCCAAAATTGTTGAAGTTTGCAAAAACAAATTAAATTTTTAATCAAATAACTAAATTTTAAACCAAAAAAAAAATGATTACTTAGCAAAAAATATAATAGCAGACTTTAAAATCCAAAAATTTCCAGTGAGAAGGATTAATGTATACTCTAAAAGAGAAACAATTTTCCAACAAACTACTTCAATTTTAAAACAAAAACAGAAAATTTTCAACAAAAATGATATAACTTCAACTATCTTTTTTCACAAAAAAAGAGTTAAATTTGTAGTAAGAAAGATCAATTTCGAACAAACAAGGTTAAGTTTTTTTACCAAAGGAGACTAATTCACAAATAAAAAGATACATTTTTAACCAAAAATAGAATAGGTAAATTTCGCGTTCAAATATTTATTTCGAGAACACAACAAAAACTAATTTCGAACAAAAACTTAAATTTTTGACGTAAAGGATCAATTTTCTACCAAAAGGGATGATTTTTTAACCCGAAAATATGAATTTTTAACAAAACAGTTAATTTCAACCAAATATTACAATTTTAAAAGCAAAAAGATGACTTTTTTATTATGACGAT
>CAKNWW010078494.1:0-13889 GCA_932074435.1 Andricus kollari
CACTTATTGTAATTAATATGAATAGAAGCCTATTTGATGTTGATATAAAATACTTTTTTCTTCTATTCAATTCAAAATCGAATAATTCCAACCTTTTGATTTTGACACATGATTATAATGTTCTTCTAGTGTACACAACCAGAATTTCATGTATATCACATGCATCTGGAATTAAGGTGGCTCTATGTAATCTTGATTCACGCTCGTAGCACTTCCTGGCAAAATAGTTCCAATGATCGCTGTGAGGAATTAAATAAAACTCTCGAGTTGGTTATCAATGACCTGGTTTATATGTCCATGAAAATGTTCGCGAGGGTAACTAAACCCAATTTTTTAAAGCTCTAGAAATCATTTATTTATTTTTCAACCAAGCAGTTTTTAGATACGTAGAGAAAAAACAGATTTTAATTTCAGATTCCCTTGGCGGAGTTGAAAGTAAAAATGCCTTACAGTTGTAGCTGCGTTAGAGAATTGTGGCTAATGATGCAAATTCTCATCGACGATCTTGCATCGAAAATGAAGACAAAGGTACAGTTTTAATTTTATTACTATGTATAATACTATTGCAATTTTCCGAGAAGTTTAAAATTAATCGAAATATTATTTCAGACCTTTTGGGATTACGTTAATTTAATTTTGAACGACGTTTTACTGAAAAACAGGACTGAAGGAAAAGCATCTTGGCATGCAAATGTAGGAAACAATTTACCAGACTGCAAAAACCCTGAATTGTTTTCCACTTGGTTGATTTTTAACATGACGTTATTGTATGGATACAATACCGATGGTGTCTACTTGCAGGCTGGTTCCTCTCGGGTACTTTTACTTAGTTTAAATTTGAGATTTAATATTATTATTAAAATAAATACCTTAAAATGTTTAATTTCAATATTAAAATGCTGGCAGACCCGAGAAAATTACGAGCAAGTAGAAAAGATTTTGAAAGCCTATGTCAGCAAAGGGGGAAAAGATGGAGAAAGGGATGAAATCGATGAGGAATTACGAGTGATGATCCCTTTATTGCGAATTATTACAACTGAATGGTGGCAGCCTCGGATCCAAATTATTTCCTTTTTGTGGGACTGTTTTCATCGAAGACTCGATCAACCATTCCTTTTACAAACTTCCGGGCCTTGGTGCATATCTCTCGAGAAGTATTTATTTTACTAAAATTTAATTTCCTTTTTATCTAAAGCCCGAAAATATTTTAATAATATTAATTTTTACAGAAAAACGCCGGCTGATATTTTAAAACAGACCAGAGAGAGATTGGAAAACGATCTTGAACAGAATAAAGAATCTAGTTACGGAATGTTTCTACGTTTTCTGGGTACGTTGAAGAATTGAGGAAAACTAATGAATTATGTGTTACATTTCTTTGTATATATAATATACTTACTATTTTTTATCATTGTAGGAACATTTTTAAGGAAAAACCAGAACGATCTTAAGTACTGGAATCAAATGAAGGGAAGAATATTCTCTAAACTGACGAAAGGCAAAGTTCAAACTTTTTCTGAAGCCGGAATGTACAACTTCATTTCTCTATTTTTAACTCTTGCTGTGACGGTTGATACCGAAAGTGTTGTACGTTTTTAAAAGATAAATGATTTCTTGGACTTTTGAAATTATATTTAAGCAATGCAATGAAAGACATTCAATGAACTATTTTACTTTATTCCAGTGTTCTGTGATGCTTGATTTGCTTCCGTCCATCCCTGAATGTATCAACGTCGATGGAAAAAAGTGCAACTTAATCTGGAAAGGTCAATTGGCTGTCTTGCTTTTGTACAAAGAACAGAAAATCAATTTTGCCGGATTATCAGATACTTTCACAGACGTGGTAATTAAGTTTCTGTTGTTTAAAAATGAATTTTCTCCCTTGAAAGTCTCAAATGAACAATTCATTTCCTTAGTAAATTTGTATTTGATCACGAATTTAGATCAACCTCATAAGTTGCCAAATGGATGAAAATTCTCGGTCGATGATGATTTCTTACGTGGAAGTCTTGAACCTGATTTTGACCTCCAGCGAAAAATTAGATCAGAACGAACACATTCTTATCGGAGGCTGGATTGATCGCTACTTTTTAGAATGTCCAAAAATTATGTTAGGAAATTTGACCCAGGTTCTTGTAGACGTTTTTCAAAAATGTGACCAACTCACGAGAACAGAAACAAATCTAGGTTTGCACTCCATGCATTTTGAGTAAATTAATTACTTTGAATAAATAAATAAAAATTAATTGTATTGTAATTGTTGTAATATTAATTTTTATAATCTATGTAATATTGATGTCACATTTGCAGGTGGAGTAAAATTAATGTTGGACGCTTTATGGAGTCACGTTGCTTGTAGAGTTCGTCAACTAGTTTTTGATCCAAATATAATCGGAGATTATTATCAAAATTTGACAAAACTTGCATTAGCTTTTACAATAGAAGCTTTGAAAGATCCGGGAACTGCAAAAAAGTACAAACATTCGGCAACGAGTCTTTTTCAACATTTTACTTCGATCAATGTCAAAGATGTTAGGTATTTATTCTTTATTCCAGACTCCAAGAAGATAAATTAAATCTCTTTTATTCATTTAATAGAAGAATTTTTTCTTTAAAAATGTATTTATTGTATATAATTATTACGTTTCAGATTATTCCGATCATACCTTGTACTTATTTTAAATAACGAAAGTGCAGTTCGTGCTTTGAAAGTGGATGTGAAAAACTTTGACCTTATAATCGTTCAGGTCAGTGACTAAAAATTATTTTTATTTTAAAGTTTGCCACACATATTTTTCATTTTTGTGTTTACAAAATATATTTCAGGTTTGGATTCGAAGTTGTATTTTAAGTTACACTTCAGAAGGTACTGAACAGAAATATTTGATGAGCTATATTCAGCGTTTGGACGACGTCAAACAAATTTTTCAAACCTCTTCGGAAATCCTGAAATTCCGGGAATCGAGAGAACCAATCATTGATTTCATTATGGCCCTTGCTGCTAAACGAAATACTTTAAAGGTACGTCTGTCAGTAATTAAAAACGATTTTTTTAATACAAAACTAATAAATAATACGAATCAAATGAAGAAAATAATGTTCAGATTTAAATTTCCAATCTTCTAAATCAATTTTAGACAGAGCAAGAGCGGTTGCAGTTCGACTCAAAGTATAAGACTTATTTTACCAACATCGACAAGTGGATTCTCGTGCCAATAACAGAAGATAATATAGGGTCAGATCTCACGTTCTGGATTTACAGATGCGTTGGCACTCTGATCATCTGCTGTTCCCCGATGATGTATAATCGCGTAAGTAATTTAATGATTTATTAACTTTTAAAACGTTTAAAATTGAGCAATTTCAATATTTAACGTTTTAAATTTAACGATTTGCAACCGTATGATTTCACATTGAACCTTACATCCTTTAAAAATGCAACCATTTAACAATCATACATTTTTAATTCTGAATTAATTTTAAGCATTAAGGATTAAAGAATTTTAAATGGAAAAGTACAAAATTGTAGAATATCTAAATGAAATCGTATAAAAGTATAAAAATTTGAAGTATTTACGATTTATTAAATACAACTTTGAAAGTTTTCTAATTGAATAATTTCAAATTGAATTTTTCAAAGTTATAACGAATTTTATTTGGTAAGAATTAGATATTAAAGAGAATAAATCTCAAAACTTGTGTATAATTTAGGTATACTAAATACTTTTTGACAAATAAAAGAAGAAACTAAGAAATACAAAAAAAAACATTTTTTTAAAAACCCAAGAATCTAACGATCAAATGTGGATAATATCATCTTGATGTCTCAATTCAAATTTTAAAAAAATAAATAAAACACGTATTTTTTCACAGAGGAAGCTTTGTAATGGTAACAATGTCGAAAATGTTTAAATTTGTTTAATTAAACGTTCCTCAATTAAAAAATATCTAATACATACAATGTTCTTTGCAATTGTCCGGATGCGTGTGTCACTTTTTTGTGAACGCGATGACTTGAAGACGGTTGCAGATAAATTTATGAAATTCGGAAAGCTTATCTTCACCACTACTACCTCAAAACTGACTTGAAGGACTTCTCAAAATATTAACTACCTTTATTTCAGCACTTAATTGTTCGAAAAGTCGACTTTGATAGTACAAATTTTCACATTCACATAATTCAAAGTTAATGCAAAAAGAGAAAATACGGCTGCGAAGTACGATGGACGTATTCACTATAGGTGTATTTATTTGTGCTCATTTTATGAGCATTTTGGTTCCTCATAAGTATCAAATAAATTTGCTTCCTCACAGAGGGATTTTTTCCCTAACAAAAGAAAAAATTGATACTTTCAAGATTTTTCAAGCTTATGTTTGTGCCTTTCCGAAAATTTTATTTTCAGAAAATCAAAGGGCCCACCACTATGTCAACTAATGTGTTCTGTTACAATGAACAACTTTTTAACCTACGGTAGTTTTATATTCCAAATTAAAATCTCATAGAAACAATTTAACTTTTCTTAAAACATTCAATCAATAATGGTCTTCGAAAGTTCGTCAAAAGATCAATCCACCCGTCTCGAAGACGCGGATAATTACATCAAATGCAGTACTGTCATATTTTCAATATAAAAAAGTCCTCTTATAAACAAGGAAACTAATTTCGTTGAAATATTTAAAAACGATATTGGTAGGTTGTGGTAGATGATAAAAAGTTCTTAATTTTGGCAATCGATGCGTCTCAGACACCCGAACAAATATATTATATACATTATAGTTATACACCTAATATTTAAAAAAATTTCCTTATATCAACAAGATAAACAACACATTTTTTCCATTTATAAATCGGTATTGCTAAATCATACAATGTTATAGAAGCTTCGTCAATAGTTTATTCGACGTGTCTCGAAAAAGCAAACAAACATGTCAGATACAGTACTGTAGCACTCCTAATATGAACAAAGTTTTTCTTATATAAAGAGAATACACAAATTTTTATTTAATTCATAAATAGGTACTGGTGGATCATAAAAGGTTTATCAATAGGTCAATCGATGCGACTAAAGTAGGCGAACAAATACATTGAATATAATATTATCCTATTTTGAATATCAAAAAAGTTTTTCTTATATAAACAGAATAAACCATTCTTTGAAACTTCATAAATCAGTACTGGTAAGTCATAAAAGTTTCAATGATAAGTCGATCGATGTGTCTCAGAGATGCGAACAAATAAGCTAGATATCGTATTGTTGTATTTTAAATATCAAAAAAGTTTTTCTTACATAAAAAACGTAAAATTTTTCTTTTTAATCTCTAAACGCAAGGAAAAACTGTTTCTAAATTGTCGATCTAGCTCAAAATCCTGTTAGACCTGGACATCAATGGGAGAGCTACACTCCATCCAAATTTCATGATCATAGCTCTTTTACTTTCCGAGATATGGTGAACAGAAAAAAGTTACACACGAACATTTAAAAAAAAAAAATTATTTTCGAGCTCCTGGGGTCGAATTATATCAAAATATGTCAAAAAAGTATATTTGATAATTTAGGTCATTACAAACCTCCCTCTATGAGGAAGCAATTCGTTGATTCGAGAAGAATCGATTGAACTATAATATTAATACATTTTATTGAAGAGTAAGGAAGTTATGGTGATTTATATATGTAATTTGAAAAATCAGTGTTTCATAGTTAGCCTTTTTTCCATAACATAATTCAAAATTGATGCAAGACGAGAAAAGATTCATTGATTATAATCGCTATAATTTTTTAAATCGCAACACTACCTAGATTATATTTTTTATTGACAAATGACAATTGTAAAAGTAACATTTGACATTAGGTTGAGTAATCGAATTCGATCATGTTCAATTACATACCACAAAATAGTGTCCAAGAGGTACCGCTTTAATTTCTAAAGATATTATCAACTCTGAAAGCTTATACAAATCTATTTTCTATATAATGTAAGCCTACCAGTAGTTTTATAAATTGTAAATTACGTCGTAAAACTCAAGAGTCGTGAGATATAAATGATTGGAATAGAGAAAACACTAAAATATCATAGATAAAATTTTTTACTTTTAGATGTGTAAAATTTATTTTAATCATTTTCAGGCATACTAAAATTTCTTTCAGGTTGAAACTTTTGACGAAGTTGACTGAAGCCAAAAGGAATATATTTAACCACAAACAAAAAGTTTATACTTGATTTTACATTTTTTAATCTGTTTGTCCAAAGGGTACCGCTGCCCCAAAGGTACCGTCTCTCTCCTAGCATTTGAACAATCTGTTTATAACCACAAAAAAATGTTTACATTAACGTCATTCGCAGTTCCTTTTTTATTTTTCTCCTGCACTCCTGTGTTTCTTCTTTTAATTTTCTCTTGCATTCCTTTTTTACTTCTCTCCTACATTCCTTTTTTACTTTTCTCTTGCGTTCTTTTTTAATTTTCTCCTGTGTTCCTTTTTACTTTTCTCCTACACTCCTGCGTTCCTCTATTACTTTTCTCCCGCACTCCTTTTTTACTTTTCTCCTGCGTTCCTTTTTTTATTTTTCTCCTGCATTTCTGCGTTCCTTTTTTACTTTTTTCCTGCACTCCTTTGTTCCTTTTTAAATTTTCTCCTGTAATCCTGCGTTCCTTTTTTACTTTTCTCCTGCACTCCTGCGTTCCTTTTTGCTTTCTTAGAGGAAACTTTGTAATGGTAACTATTTCGAAAAACTTTAATTTTTAAAGGATTTCTAAAAACATTTATTGCATTTTTTTAGCACTTTATAATGATTTAAAAATGTGTATTTTTATAGTAAAACTTTTTTCATTAACGTAGTTCAAAGTTGATGCAAGGATAGAAAAGTCTTCTTGATTCGAGACGAATAGATTGGCTTATATTTTCAAACAATTGTACATATAATATAAGAAAAAAGTTATACAATAAATTAAAAAAATACATGGCCACATTTTAAAATTTTCCAAAAATATTATCCGTTTTGAAATAAAATAATTTCTTAATAGGTTATATTGGTATTTTGCCAACCTTATTGCACTGGCTTTTATTAAACGTGTGTTTTTCTTAAGAAGGTAAAAAACAGTGTTGCTCCAACATTTATTTCAAACTGTTTTTCTATTAGCAAGCAAAGTGCTCATGAATGAGCACTATTTCAATATTATAAATACAAACAATGTAGAAACACCCGAGATCGAATTCACATCTAGTTTTTAGTAGTTTTTAGTTTCTAAGCATTTGTTAGTTACATTTGAATGTTGGACGTTAAAGAGGAATTTTAATTTTGATTAGTATCCGAGTTTAATTTCTTAAATTTAAAAAGAAGAAAGTAATTTCAAATTATTTATCGAGGTCTAATTATTCTAAATTATTATATAAACCAGTAATTAATGTTTTAAATTAGTTGGTTACATTAAGGTATCTAATTGAAAAAATTATTATAGTGAATTCATTGCTTCTGTTTTAGAATCAGCAAAACAATATGCTGAGGCTTCTGATCAACAAAGTTGCTTTGCCAGCAGAAAACTCGCCCATCGGTTACGTGAAAAATGTAGCGAAGCGAATTTTCTCGATGATTATCTTGGGAATCGAAAACCTGAATGTGAAATCCGATATGATTCTTCAGGCGTTAATCAGAGACCTTTTCGAACAATATTTGCCGCTTTTAATTATGCAATTGAATGCAAATAATTTCAAAGTTTCTGATTCGCTGCTTAAATGTTTCTCCGAAGTGAAGATTGATTTCTGTCGACTTATTTTCGAAAAATTGGCTGATCACTTTATCGTTGTGCCTGCCGAAAATACGACTCACAAACACTGCTTTTTAGTAAGTTAACAGCTGATTTCAGATTTCGAATTGAACCATTTCTATTTTCTTCTTCGAAAATCATAAGTAGTTTCTAGTAGATGTAATGAATTTTGCAAATATTCAATTTCATAGATATTAATTGAGAGCTTTCTTAAATTTATTTTAGGTGATGCTCCTGCTGAAGAATTTATTAAAAGGGGGAAGTGCTTATCCGAAGCACGTGACAGAATTGATAGTCTCAATTTGTTCGTCTAATGTTATCGGTTGTTATATGAAAGTTCACAGTTTACATCCACATAAGTTGCAAACAATCGATTTCCTGCAAGATGTCCTCTCAAATTTCCACTACAGACAAAATCCTGTGATAAGGTTCGAACAATTTCGCTGAGTATTTTTTTTTTGTTTAAATAAGATAAAACAAAGTTCACTCATTCAAAAAACAGCTTCAAATTACTAATAATTTGAATGATTGAATTTGAAATTGACAAATAATTGAAAATTTTAGTGAGACACTCCACAACGTAATCTTGAACATCGTTCAAAAATATCTTTCAACAAGTGTGCAGACATCCTTCGAATTTCTAAACTCTCTAGCCAAAATTGATCTCAAGTTGGTGAAATTCTTTTTACCGCAAATTGAACGGAGTGTCGCAGATTACGAAAGAAATAGAAGGCAGAACGCAGGGGCTCTTCGGTAATTAATTTATAATGATAATCTTAATTTGCCTAATACAGAGTGTCTACCCGACGGATGATGACCTAACACAGAATATTAATTCTTTTGGAAAATTCCCTGTCCCATGTCAAAATTATAGTTCTTTCAGAAAATTCCCGGTCCCTAATCAGAATCAGAATTCTTTTCGAAGATTCCCCGTTCCAAGTCAAAATTGTAATCCTTTTGGAAACTTCCCTGAACCAACTCAAAATTATCATTCTTTCAAAAATTCACTGCTCAAAGTCAGAACTGTAAAAATTCTTTTTGAAAATTTGTCAACCTGTTGATTTAAAAATACATTATATTTACAATTTCCGATAAATACTCATTTACGAGTTTGAATGTACACCGGATTTCAAATACTTTGAAGATTTCAAAAGATAAAAAAAATTGCAAACAGCTTAAATATTCTGCACGATAAAAAAAACTTTAGAGTAAAAACAATTTTTTAACAATAGTCATTCAGCTTGAACGATTCTGATGTGCGTTTGAAATATTTCTTTCTGAAATGTTAAAATTGTCAACTTGGATTATTTTCAAATCAGAGAAGTTTGTAATTTACATTAATTTTGTATTTCAGGAACATTTATTTTTAACATTTTAAACTTGAAATTACGCAACAATTAAGGCTTTTAAATTGAGACTGTATAATTAGAATATGAAATTATTCATTTTTCAATCATTCAGACTTAAGATCCCAAAATGATCTTGAATCAGGGGCAGTAGGGTGATTTTTCACGAAAAGAGAAGAATAAATTCTTTTAAATAAAATTAATATGGATACAATATTGAATTAAATATAAAAGGCTTTAATAAAGTCCTAAGATTTCAAGTCGAAATACATTGCATTTTCAACCAAGAAACGAATTTTCAACCCAAAGACGAATTTGTAACGAAATAGTTCATTTTTAAACTTACAACAATGAATTTTCAACCAAATGGTAGAATTTTTAAATCAAATAGTGGAAATTTTAAGCCAAAACGACGAATTTTTTAAAACACATTTGAATTGTCAACCTGAAAAATTGAATTTCCAACCAAAACAATCATTTTTAGCCCAAAAAATTACGTTTCCACCAAAGATTAATTTTTAACCCATAAGGAAGTATTTTCTATCCAAAAATATGAATGTTCAACAAAACAGTTGAATTTTTAATAAAAAAGATGACTTTTGAACAAAATTTTCAAATTTTCAAAAAAAAAAAGAGATTAAGACTCAACCAAAAATAGTTGAATTTTCAACCAAACAGTTAAATTATCAGCCTGAAAAGTTGAATTTTCAACAAATAGATCGTTTTGGCACAAGAAAAATAAATATTTAACCAAATAGATTTCAACAAAAAAATGTAATCAAACAGTTGTAATTACAACCAAATAGTTTGACTGCAAATCAAAAGAGATGACTTTTCAACAAAATAAATCAATTTTTAACCAAATGGTTGAATTCTCATGATAAAGACGAATTTTTTAGAAAACAGTTTATTTTTAACCAAAAAATTTGACGTTTCTACCATGAAAGAGGAATTTTCTATCCAAAAAGGCAAATTTTCAACAAAACAGGTAAATTTTTTACCAAAAAAGATGAACTTTCAAAAAAAAATTAAATTTTCAACTAAATAGTTTTAAAAAATTAAACCTTTGAATACGGATTCACGAAATTATAAATTATTCAATTTCAAACGCTATTCATTAAAATTTTTATAACTAGAAAGCTTTAATGAGAAACTATTCAATTTTAAATGTTTTATTATGATTAAAATTAAAACTAAGTATAGCGAACTTCTTAGAAAACAGAAAAAAGTAGATTAGTCGCATTTTTCTTCAAAAAGTCGCATTATTTAAACGAAAAATTCGCACGATCCGTGCCCTGGTTTCGTGATTAAGGAAACTAAAAGTAATAAAATGTCAAAAGACTTCTAACATAAATTTTAGTACAATCGAATGAAAAATCCTAGTCACTGAATCAAATTCTCGATCATTTCCCGGGTTTTTCGCGGCGAAAAAAATTCCCGGTCTTTTTCTGGTTAGGTAGACACCCTGTAATATAATATAAAAGACTCTATCTTATATATTTTTTTTAATTATTTGCAGATACTCGCTAAGTCAACTTCAAGAAAAGGTGGGAAAATTGAGCCTAAAGAATCAAGATCAAGTAATTTAATACACACGTTACAATTCAGATACACTTTTATATTTTATTCTTTTTATTTAATATAGATTTTGTATTTATTTTATTAGTTTATTATTATTAATCTTATCCGTTTGGTGTGTTAATACTAGGTAGCACAATATTGACTCACATGAGATGAAAAAATATGCTACCCTTACTTCCGGTGCGAATGTCGTGATCGGTGATGTTTCACAGCAGTCGGCACAGCCGTAGAAGGTGATTGTCATCCAATCAATTCAAAATGAGATACGGCGTTGCGAACTGCATTCCGTAAAGATGGATCAATGCCGCCGGACAGCAACGATTCCAACTTTTCTACGTAGCTGTCTATGTTTTGTGGAGTTGCTGCCTCATGTGTACCTTAAACAGTATTAAAATTTTCTATTAATCTCAATTGGAAACTAGAAAATTTCTAGACTTAAACCCAATTCAACAAAATAAATACCTTGGAGAGGTATAGTCGCAAAACATCCCGTTAATTGAGAACGGAGATTATCCAAATGTCTCTGCAAAGCTTGATTTGAGGAGCGTTGTTGATTCGTTTCGGATTCTAAACGATTTACAGCGGCATGTAAACTATCTACATGTCTCTGAAGAACCGCATTTTGTCCTTCGTAATCAGCCGTCGCTTTTCTTAATTGCCTTAATTCTGCCTCACAAGCTAGAAGAAAATCGTAATTATATTATCTCTAAAACTTTTAGATTCCTTCGAGAAAATAACTTTTTAAATTTAATTTTATAATCGATGCAATAATAAATAATGCACTCTATACCTTTATTATGATCCAAAAATTCTTCAGTGAAAATTGGAATGTCAAATCCTGAAAAATCGTCCTTTTCTGGTGGAACATCCTAAAATGAAACCAAATATAGTATAAATGTTGATTACTTCTTTAAAATTTTGTAATAAAATATTATTCTGAAAAAATAAAATGAATATTAAGAATTTAAAATTCAAGCCTTAAAAATGAATTATTTAATTTTAACAGGGGGTCTAGCGACCCGGAGAAACCGGGAATTTTGTACACCTTAAAAAATACGGGAAAATGGCGGGAATTCATAAAAAGATCCGGGACATCCGTAAGCATAAATTTAAATTCAAAATTTTTTTTGCGTAATATTATTATTATTAAATTATGCGAATTAAGGGTAAAAGTGTGTGCCGAGTTGTAAGTCTTCAATTTATTATCAGTCAATCAGAAGCTTGGAAGTCTTTGAAATTTACTAAAAAAAAAACATGGAGCAGGCAGTAAATTTACCTACTAATGCCTGCAGAAAAATCAAAGTCAGAGAAATTTCTTGTGCTGTTTTGGGAAAAAGAATTTTTTTAAATTTAAATTTCCGATCGGATTCTGGTCAATTTTCCGATTTTGTTCGCGTTTCACAACCAATTTTTCAGTCATTTAAATGGAAGCTCTCAAAGATATTTAGTGGAACAATCAAATATTAAATGCCGTTAAACTACCAAGTTTGAAATTTTAAACTTTTATCAATTGTACAGTTGAAAGATTTCTATTTAAAAAATATAAATTCACGCTATCATTTTCAATGCCCTATAAATTGAAGAATGAATCATTAGCTTTCTAAAATTTTAAAATTAAATCATTTTGAAGTGTAATAAAATCAAAATATAAATAGGTCGAAAAATTTCATTTTTCTAATATACTTTTCATGTTTTTGTAAACATGAACCTTGTTTTTGTATTTATTTGTGCTGGCAAATATTTAATTAAATTTTTTTTAAAACTTTACTTTTTATTCATGTTAGTATTTATGTTAGTATTTTTTTAAATTATTTTTAAACAACGCATGCAAGGTGGAAGTTTTTTCAGCGAATATTTAAAATCAAACTTTTTTCACAACTTCAAGAACAATAACAAGAAGAAACAAATATTAAATGAAATAGCGTTAACAATTTAGTAGTAAAATTAACTTTGTTTCATGCCATTTCTTCCAATATGCAATACGAGCACTACTTGGTTTTTGGTAGTTGCATAAAATCGTCTAATTTTGGTAATTAAACAAATTACTTTTTTTTGCTTAAAGCGTGATGAAACATATACTACTTCTGCGTCCAATGATACTAGGTTGAAGCATTGTTTCAAATATACTGCGATAAAAGTCTAAATAAAAAATTTGGTTTGACTTATTTTAAAGCTGATTTCCATAGAATATAATCGCCGTTTTGAAAAGAACTGTGCTATTTTTTCCCTAGGATGCTGCCAAGATCTGAATTTAGAACAAATAAGTCGTAATAATTCTAAATTGTAAAATCGTATATAAATGTATGGTTTAAGTATGTTTTTGAATATTTACAACTTATTTATTTCAAGTTCAAACGTTGGCAAAATCCAAGGAAAAATCAGCACAATTTTGATATCTTATATACCTTCAAACGGTCGTCTTGCCTTGTTTTAAATTTTAGTTTAGAAGTGATAAAAGTCTCATTTTTGTGATACATAAAATGTAAACTTTTATAGTATCTTTCAGTAATTTTTTAAACTAATAATAATAAGGTGCGAAACCGGGGAAACGTTAAATCCGATCCGGGAATTTGAAAACGAAAGGTCTCTAGACATCCTGTTTTAAGCATTCTAAACTAAGAACAAAATGATATGTATAAAGTTAATAAATAACAGGCCTCACAGTCCCTATGGGATAAAATATAGGGACCAAAGGGTACTTTTTGTCACGTTCATAGGGTACTTTTTTCACGCTCAAAGGGTAACAAATTCAGGATAAAATCGTACAATTTCAGAACAATTTAAGTTAAATTCAAAAGAATTGGAAGACCTTTTTAAAATAAAAAAAAATCCATTGATTTCCGTAAAATTGAAATGAATTTAGAGGAATTTAAGGTAAACGAGAAGAATTCGATGGAATTCATAAAAATTCAAGGTAAATTAAAAAAATGCAAATTAATTGAAAACAATGTAAAGATATGAATAAACTTAATTAAATTCAGTAAATTTGAAATGAGCTTAGAAAAATTCAAGGGAATTCAAAAGAATTTGATGAAATGCTCAAGAATTCAAGGCGAGGTTAAAAGAATTTAGGATAAATTAGATAAAAATTTCAAAATATTTTAAAAAATCCATTGAATTAAAAAGAATTGAGTTCATTTAGAAGAATTCAAGTAAATTAAAAAAATTGAAGAGAATTCCAAAGAATTTAAAAGAATTCA
>CAKNWW010078505.1:0-10382 GCA_932074435.1 Andricus kollari
TTAAATCTAAGTCATTTAGTTTTTGTGTGCCTATGTGCCCTTTTCCAATTTAAAGTCATTTATGTTCCATTCTCCGATGTATTTTCCCTTGAGATTTTTTAATTCGTAGATTGTTGAAGAAATTTTCTTTTTAATAATGAAACGACCTTCATACTGGTTGTATAACTTACCTGCCTTTTTATCCGCTTTGTTAGGCAGTTTGGTTACCTTTTTTAGAACCCTATCTCCTATTTTAAATTCTATTGGTCTTCTTCTTAAATTATAATTGTTGGCCTGTCTATTATTTGCTTGGTCTAGGTTTTTCTGAACTTCCTCTTTAATAATTTGTAGCCTTCTCAATCTGCCCGTCCACTTATCTACACTTTGAAACTCGATTTCGCTATCGTTTTCTATGTTTTTTCTGAGTGATTGCGTTGGTTCTAGGTCGCGACCTAAATTTAAAAATGCTGGGGTAAATTGCGTCGACGAGTTTTTGCTGGTATTTATTGCAAACTGCAAATCATCTATGTGTTCGTCCCAGGTGGAATGATCGTTATCTAGATAGGTTTTAATAATTTGCTTAATTGTTCTATTGTGACGTTCGGTTGGGTTGGCTTAGGGGTAAAATTTTGGTGTTTTGGTATGTCTGATACCGAATTTTTCTGTTAAATTTGTTAAAGTTTTGTTGACAAATTCCGTGCCATTATCGGTATGGAGAATCCTAGGTGTTCCCCAACGCGAAATGACACGTTTGTGGAATTCCGACTCTATTGTGATCCCGTTAGCTTTTTTTATCGGGATTATCTCGACCAATTTTGTGAATAGATCCACAAAAACTAATAAGTATTGATTCTTTCTCTTTTTTGAAATCGGTAACGGACCCATGACATCTGCAGCAATCATGGTCAATGGTTCTTCCACAATTCTTTTTCCCATTAGCCCTAGTTTCGGTTGGTTGTTCGGTTTGGTTCTTTGACATGTCTTACCATTTTTTACGTATTTGATTATCTCCGAATACATCCCTGGCCAGAAGTAGTACTCGGAAATTCTTGCGTGCTTTTTTTCGGAACCTAAGTGTCCTGCTTTTATGTCATCGTGATTTTCTTTTAGAACTTGGTTTCGTAATTTTTTAGGTACGAGTTTCCATGGGTTAGAGTCTGGTAAGAGAGTAGATTTTAGTGGGTCAGTTCTGTAAAAATAGAGTTGCGAATCTCTGATTCGCCATTTTTCGTGTTCTTCCGGTCTTTTTGTCACTTGTCTGATTTTAGTAGAGTACCAATCGTCTGTTCTGTCGTTAACGTCTGCTTTTGGTATCTCTACTGTACAAGCTAACGCGAATGCTATATTTTTTGCTGGTTCTCCTGATCTCGAGAGAGCATCAGGGACGAAATTTGAACTACATTTACGATAAATGACTTCATAGTCATATTCTAATAATTCCAATGCCCATCTGGCTAATCTGCCAGTGGGATTTTTCAGGTTATGGATCCACTTTAACGCTAAGTGATCCGTGATTACTTTAAATATGTACCCTTCTAGATATGGCCTTAATTTTCGTATGGCCCAAACTACTGCTAGGCATTCTTTTTCGGATACTGAGTAGCTAGATTCTGCGCCGTGTAGGCTTCTACTAGCGTATGCGATTACGTAATTAATACCGTCAATTGTCTGTGTGAATACGGCTCCTAACCCCGTATTACTCGCATCGGTTTCGAGTTGGAAGGGTTGAGTAAAATCTGGGCACGTTAATATAGGTGCCAACTTGCCATCCCTATTATGCGCTGTAATTGTTTAATGTTTTTAGGTTTAGGGAATTCTAGGATTGGTTGGATGTTTTCATTGTCTATTTGGAGTCCTTTGTCATTAACTTTCAATCCTAAATATTTGATTTCCGAGCAGCCGAACTCGCATTTGTCCGGGCTGATCGTTAAATTTGCATCATTTATTTTATCTAATACAATATTCAAATATTTTAAATGGTCTTCAAAATTTTTAGTTACAATCACTATGTCGTCTAAATAACAAAAAACGTTTGGCTTTAAGTCTGGAGTAATGATTTTGTCCATAAGTCTCCGGAAAGTGGCTGGAGTATTGGTTAAACCAAATGGCATCCTTTTAAATTGATACATGCCTTTTCCAGAAACTGTGAATGCTCTTATTGGTTTTGAGTTTTCGTCTAATGGTATTTGTAAATAGGCTAATTTTACATCAATTTTTGAGATGAATTTTGCTGATCTTAGAGTGTCCAGTATTTCTGACCAATCAGAACAGGAGGGTTCTATTATGTCCTGTTCTAATCATTTATCAACTGTTTGATAAATTAATTCTTTTATTTGAGAGTTCACGTGGTAGTATCGCTGTCTTATGGGGTCGTGGCCCTGCACATCAATTTTATGTTTCGTCAAATGGGTTGCTCTGTGTTCTTTTCCCTTGTGTGTTTTTATTTTGTTTTCTAGAAGTTTTTCTAGTTGGGATTGTTGGCTTTCGTTAAGCTCAACAATGCCTTCGCAAATTTCTGGCGAACAATGGTTTTGTTCGTCCATTTCTCCTAAACTATCCGTAATATTATTTAATTTAACTGCTTTATTTTTAAAATTTACCCATTGATTTCTGCTATCAATTTCTGATATCTCATTGGCTTTTTGAGATTCCTTTCCTATTTGATCAGTAACTTTTTTATTATTCCAAAGGTTACTGTCGCTATCCTTATATTTTTCCTCGTATTTTTTATTATAAAAAATTTTTCGTAACTTATTTACTTTATTTTCCTTTCTAATTCTAGGTTTACCTAGATTAGATGAGTCTTCTTTGCTTGAGTCGTCGCTAGTGTCATGGGTGGGGATGCTCTCTAGGGGTTGGAATATCTTGCTCGTGGGGATGCTTATTAAGCTTGGGATTTCATTTGTAGGGCTTGTTACAGGGATTTGGGCGTGTTTAATTTTTGGGATTGGTTAGGATTGATAGGTACTAGAGGGATTTCCCTATCTTTTAACTTTGGGCTACTTTTGTTAAGTTCCCTTGTACTTTTGAGGTTAATGCTACCTCCGAATTTCGGTTTCCTATCTTCATAATTTTTTTCTTTTTCCGTTAATAGTTTATCCTTATTATTTGTCTTTTTAATTTCCTCATTCTCTTTTATTGTTATTTCAGGTTTGTTTTTAGTTTTATTTTCCGTTTTTGGGAGAGGTAGCGACTGTGGGTTCGCTTCCATAGGATAGCGGATGGGTGGACTCCCTGGTAACCACCAAGTTTCTGAGTCGTAATCTAGGGTCATCCGTAGGGCTTTCAGCATATCCGTACCTAAAATGCCTACTGATTTTAATTTTGGGACTAACCTGAACATAACATGTTTAACTTTCTTTCCTATCAAGATCGGAATTACTGCTTGCCCGATTATGTCGACGGTTTCTCCGTTCGCGACCGTTAATTTGCGCGAAACTGGTTTTAAAATTGAAAATTTGGAATTTTAGATTTTTTCCAATAATTTCTTGCCCACGTATGAATGTGTGGCACCTGTATCAACCAGGATTCGAAATATTTTATTTTCGAATTTTGTCATTAAATGAAAACGTGTCTCCGTTGTTTCATCTTTATCCGAATTTAAGAATTCTGGCGTTCCGGTAATAGGTTGCACTATTTGTGGTTCTAATACCCGCCCCTCCAGTTTCCCTGGTTATACGCGTGATATGGGCATTCTCTTTTAAAATGACCTGTTAAACCACAATGATAACAATTTGAATTATTTGTGTTTTCGTTCGCGTTTGTTTTATTGTCCTGTTTTTTGTATGAGTGAGAACTTGTTTTTTTCTTGTGAGTCCTTGTTAGTTTTAATTGATTTTTTATTTTTATTACCGTAGTTTAATTTTTGAAAATTTTGTTTACTATTACTATCTTCTGGGTTATCTTCGGATTTTTCTGTGGGAATTCAATCATTGGGTTGCTTTGACCATGATTTGAACCCAAAGACATTTGATTGATCATTGGTAACATTTTGTGGTAGGGGTTATATGGATATCTGTATCTATTGTTTCGGAATCTGGGTTGATAATTTGGTTGGAATGAAGGCTGAAAATTTCATCGGAAACCAGGTGGGAATGTAGATCTGAAGTTAGGTCTGAAATTTTGTTGGTATTGGTTTTGAAAAAGTTGGAATGGAGATCCAAATGTTGAAAATGGGAATCGACTTTTGTATTGTTTTCTACCCTGGTATTTTTGGTTTTGATATCCGCTTTTTTTATTATTTTGACCATTATTATTTCCCGTTTTATCATCTTTATTATTTTCTGGATTCTTTTTATCCCCACTACTATTATTACGCTTTTGTTCTATTCTGTCCTCTATTTTTGGTAGAGTTTAGTTAAAAGTTTCCTTATTTCCGTTAAATACGAATGGATATCTTGATTTCTTTTTTGGTTACAAAATTTAATTTTTTGCCTAATTTCCTCAGAAAATCTTTCTCAGAAAGTCTTCGAAAAAATCAGATAGGCATCTCCAGGAATTTTTATTTATTTCGCACCAGTCTTTTGCTTCTTCAATTAAAAGTGCATCTAAATTTTCTAAAATGTCACGGTCGCTTATTTTGTAACCCCTTTTGAATCTTTTTAATTCCTTCAAGAAATGCGCGGGGCTACCTTCTTTATTATTGCGAAATTTTATTGGCCAACTGCTCATAATTTGGAACGGCGTTTGTATCATGTCGAAAGGAAAATCATTTGCTTGGATTGTTTGGTTATTTGTCTGATTATCGAAGTCGTAATCTGAATCTGAGTTGTTAACATGTATTCGTGAACGTCTGTTTGACCTGTTATTTGTTGTCCAGAGTCTACGTGTTCTGTTTTGGTTTGATCTGTTTCTGTCCTCTAAAGGTTCACTGTCATCAGAGTTATGTAACTTTAAATTATTATGTCTCAATCTACTACGATTTTCAATATTATTGTATGGAAGTTGACAAGGTTCTTGTGATTTTTCTCTTAAATCAAACTGTACTGAATGTCTGTTACTTAATTCGCTTTTATTTTTTCTAGTGTTAGGTTCGCTTAATTCTCTTATAGATTTGAAAGAGCTATGGGCCGATGGGTCCAAGCTAAGTCTTAATATGCTTGCCCTGTCTTTCCTTTCTTTAAAGAATCTTTCTCTTTGTTTCTTCATAAATTCATTGTATTCTATGCTTTCCAAGAGTGTATCAGATTCTATTAAAAATTGGGCGTGACTGTCTAAAAAGGAATCGCGGTTGAATGTTTCGTTGTTTATTTCTGTTACGTATTCTGGTCTATTTCTAGTTTCTGAGTTTGTTGTTTTATTGGTGTTTAATATAATATTATTTGTTGGGATTGGTGCGCCTAACGTAGTTAAGTCTGCATTATCCCAAAAAAAACGTGTTGTTGATTGAATCAAAGCCTTGGTTTATATGTTTGTTTCTTGATTTAGTTTGTTCGAAGGATGCTCCTTCGTTTAATTTGTCTATTTCTAACCTATTTCTATTCATTGGGGTTTCTGTATTTTCTCTACTGAAACCTCTACCGCGACCTATTGACCTGTTAGCTGATTTCGGGATGGTTTCCCTATTTTGATGTGTGGTTGGAACTGTATTTGATATAGTGGGCCTCGTAGTGACATTCAAATTAATGTTTTGAGTTGGAAGTGCAACGGCACCTTCCAAATCTAGATTATCGTGATCGCTCTCTATGACCTTAGGGTTGGCCATTATAATTATAATTTTTCCTGATCTGAGTTTCATTTAATTTTATAATTTCTTATGATCTGTACGGATGGGACACCCTGTACAAATATTCGATTTAGTTTTCGAGTTGAAAATTTTAATTGAGCTAGGGGAATTTTAATTAGAATTTTAATTAGTCACTCAAGTATCCAGGAGTTCGAAAATATCTTTGTTTTCGTCGTAGGACCCATTGTTTGGGAGATACGTCGCGTGACCTTGCCTTTGACTCGCGAGGGTACGGGCTGCACGTGCGAACTCGCTACCGCTTTCGCACGCCCAGTCTCGTTTGACAACAGAAATATATAAGAAGAGTTAAAACCCGATGTAATTTTCATTTCAGGTTTCATCGTTTCCCTTCAATTTTTGGTTCTAGTTTTGAAAAACACGTGTTTCAACTTGTTCTGAATTTTTAATTTTTCCTATTTTTGTTTGAGAGTTTTGACTGTTCAAAACAAGGTTTCGTCTTCCATTGTTTTATTTAACTTTTTATGCCCGATTTTATTTTGTTTGTTTTTGGAAATTAATCTTCTCTACAAATTTGTAGAATAAAAGTTTCTAATTTGTTCCCGTCCTTAGTTTTATATTCCCACGTAATTTTAGTTACTTTACCTGAAAAATCGCGAGCGAGCACACAGTGGGATTTTTCAATATATGTTTAAATGGTAGTTATAATAATACATAAGTCAACAGTACTTATTAATCATTGCATTTATACGAGTTATAGAGCATGCCGAAAGAAATTGTAAATCATTTCACAGGTTAAAAAAATCACATGTAAATCAATATATCATTATTATTCATTCATTCATTATTCATGAGCACATAAAGGGTTCCCATTGTATTGAAATCATTGTAGTAATCGTTCGAAAATCATTGTAAAATGGCCATGCGTGGATCAAGTAGTATGCAAAAAAAAGTATAGTTTGTGTTCAGTTTCTCAGCAGGTTTTTGAGGATTTTGAAGGAAAAGTGTGGGTTTTTAGTTGGGCGCCAGGTATAGCGAGGGATCATACCAAGGGAGGAAGTTGGAGGTGGACACTGAGAGAAAGGGGCGAACACATTAAGAAACCATTCAGTTAATTAAAAGTAATTTATTACCACTTACACTGGTAGTTAGACTACCAGATCGAAATCGGAGACTGATGGTTGGCAACCTTCGGAAAGGATGGTCGCGATCTTCCTTCCAAGGGATGATCTGGTGTTCGATAATCTCGGCGGCAGACGGTGGCCAAGATGGTTGCGGGACGACGGTCGAGGGTGGAGACGGCTAAAGGCTTGAAATCCCAGGAGAGAGCACTCGCGGCGAAGAGAACGGTTTACACACGGGCAGACGAGCCAAGACTAACGCGGAAGCGCGCTGCCGTCTGGGACCTCGTGTCCCCTCGGGCGATTCCGACCCATCTCGGGTGCGGCCAGGCAACCCTAGGTTGCAGGGTCGCACCGAGCCAAAGCGATGGGTAACAATTCTGTTACGAAGGATATAGCAGCTTCTAAAATTCTAAAAAAAATTAAAACGGATTTAACTGCATTATTAACTACTTTTAAAAACAGCAAAATTATTAACGCTGAAACTTAAAATTATTTCATGTGCACAAATGGCACTAGATCGCGTTTTTACGGACTGCCCAAAGCACTCAAAATTTATTGCTGACTCAGATCGATCACCCCTTTTCCTGGTTCACCGTTTTATTGTCTTTCTAGATCTCTAGCAAAGTCTTTACGACAAATTATGGGGAAAACAGACTATCATGTAAAGGATAGTTGGGATTTCAAAAATAAAGTCGATAAAATTACAGTCCCAAAATACTTCATTATTATCCTTCTAGATGTCGTGTTCATGTACACTAATATGGTATGGAATTTAATCATAGGGGCAATAGGCAAACGTTGGAAAGAATTTGAACGTCATACTTTTTTATCTAAAGAAGACTTTGATAAAGCTCTAAAACTATGCTTAGAATCATGTTATTGTCAGTGCAATTGTAAATTTTACGAACAAATTTACGGGTTACCTGTGGGATTTCCAATACCAGCTGGTGCACCTACATAGTATTGCCATGGAAGAAATTTGAAAAAAATCTTGAAATCACTTAAATACCCAGCTATATCGATGATACCTTAATTTTACCACCGAAAAATAAAGTTAATGATTTTCTAAACAAATTTAATACTGCTGACGCTAAACTTAAATTTACCATGGAACTGGTTAAAGGTGATCAAATAAATTTTCTGGGTCTAGCATTACAAGTCGAACACAGTTCAGTTATAACTAACTGGTATCGCAAACCCATATGGCAAGCCCTTATAGCTGGTGCTAGCTTAAGAGATATTCGCGTTTTTATAAATCAGGGTCAAAATCATTGTTTTCGGATTTGAGAGGAGGATGATACTGGGACCTATACTGAATCTATTGGCATTATATTCATGTTCCGAAAGTAACTGGAAGTGGTTATGTTTCCTGTTCGAAGAAAAAGTATAACACGTGCGCTTATAGCACTCATCAACTTTATATGCGTTTTCCTCGTAAAGTGGTTTTTCAAAGTTCCAACTTCAAAAATGCCTCGGTGACTCATTTTTCAACCTAGATGTTTCGTCTAGGGCTACAAACTGGCTACAGAACTGGCTGATGTAAGGTTTCATAAAGAGAATTTGGAACTAATGCAGAATAAGTTACCACAAAATAGCTATCCATCTGCTTTATTAAAAATTAAAATCACTGAAACATACAACCACATCGTCAGTTTACAAAAAAACGATATTTACGCAATCTAGAAATAGAAACCTTAATCAAATTTTTATGTTGCCATACATTCAAAGCTTAGATCAGGGGTCTCCAAAGGTAGATCCTGTATCTACTGAGCATCTACTGGCTATTTTTAGAAACAGCATAGGGTGCGAATCTGATGTTCTAGAAACTTCAAGTACGGCTCACATTAAAAATGGAACCTTGTATTTTAAGTTGATTGTAAGGAATTAATTGTTTTCGTCGCCTATCTTGAGAAGTGTCAGGTGAGCACAGCAAAAACCTGTTAACTACATTATCTTAATACTCTTATTTAATATTTAAATATTTGTATTAATTAAAAATATTTAAATTTTACAAAATGCAACTTATCAATGTAAACGTTCTTATTGTAGGCAAAGCGGGAGACTGAATCTCCAGCTCGACCCTGTACAACCCAAAGCCTTTGGGAATATGGCGCTGCAAGTCGTCCTCCTCGTGAAGAAGTTACTAGGCGAACCGGTCAAGTCACAAAGCGTATTCAGGAACTCTGGAATGCCATGCAGGATCCCAGTCACAGAGAAGCTTTTGTACCTTGTGCAGAGCGAATTCGGGTCGCAGTCGCTGAACTTGCTGCAATTTTCCCTCAGGTTTGTACATAATTAATTGTGGGAAAGCAGGAGTTGAATCAGTCTGAATCTGCCTGTTACAATACTTTAGCAGTGCAGAAAGCTGCACCACTTGAAAAACTCCCATTGGAAGCATTGGTAACTTTCTGCCCTACATTGCGTTGAGGGATGTAGTGTTGTGCTGCGACCTAGAACCACCTACGGTAGGGCGTATCGAAAATAGTATATTGGGTGGCAAGTGCGCCAAGAATTTTATTCAAGACGAGTGTGGATAGTAATAGTAATAATAAATATCTGAATAGTTTAAAAATATGTCAGGGATATTTTCAATTTTCGTCGATGGCTGAACTTTCTACGAGAGTTCATCAAAATAGACAAGAAGAACTTCTTCGAAGAACGAAGTTGTTTTTTTTGTTTCACACCATTTCTTAAACTCGTTGTAAATTACGGTATATTACCTTTTCCATTCTTCTGGTAGTAAATTTAATGACACGTTTTTCGCCACTTTCATGATTTCTGGTGGTGTCATGTACGTAGTAACCAGTGGTAACAAACTAACTACCTGAACATTGGAGTGAATGTCTAGCCTGACATTTGAACAAATGCAGAGCTGTGGCTAAATATGAATGCTGTTTCTTGATTGCCTATCAGCTGTATGCGAAGAACTGGCTGATTTACTTCGCACATTAGTGTGTGAATCGGGCACTTCGCGTCTGCTACGCAGGCATGAGAAATCGAACTTCGCACGCAACTGTTTCAAAAACAAAAATACTGTGATTTTACTTTGGAATAGGGATAAGAAGTTGCTAGTAGATGCCAAAATTACTCCTTCCAAAGGAGAAAAATTAAAAATAAGGAAGATTCTGACTTTTCTAAGCATTTTTAAGACCGAAATAGTATATTATGCACCTAGGGGGTGAAGAGGGGCTTTTTCGATGAGTGCATGTTTTCAGTACGAGTCGGAGACGAGTAATGAAAACATACACAAGTCGAAAAAGTGCCTCTCCCCCTTGGTGCATACGATATTTTTTATAAAAAAATTGATGATTTCAGACATTTCTCGAAATACAGTCATGATTTTAGCCCATATTAAATTGTGAATAAAGAAGCATGAACATTATGTTAACTTATTCCAAATTATCAAAAATTCAATAAAAAAATTGTCGGGAATTTTTAGTAATTCGTTTTTTTTTATTTTCCATAAATTTCCGGAAATTTTTAATCATTTATGGAAATTTTACAGGTAAATATGGAAAATTACCCAATAGTCAATTTTTTAATTTTCATAAATTTCCGGAAATTTATGACAATTTTCGGTCATTTATGGTAATTTT
>CAKNWW010078537.1:0-11900 GCA_932074435.1 Andricus kollari
TACGCCCCTTCATTGAGAAAATCCAATTTTAAGTTAGCGAAGCTTTCGAAAATGAAACACGAATCTATAAACATTTTCAGTGTCAAATTAAAAATAACCAGACGACTGGAATTTTTGTGCGATTGAGAAAATGTTGTAGCAATTTCGATATTAATACATATGTTGAAAAGTATATTTAGTTCAATTTTAGCGTGTACAATTCTCACTTTCTTTTGACATTTGATTTATTTTGAAAAATATTTTATGCATAGATTTTCGCGTGCTAGCGTGAACTTATTAATATTACCTAAGTTTCTGTTAGCTTTTCTGGTTAGCTAGTTAATCTGTGTCAGACTGTTTTCTTTGCGAGAAGCTGTAGGATGGTAGAGCTATCATTTTCTGTATTTGTTACTGCAAACAGTGACCTTGTAAAAGTGTCGTCATATCTTTACTATTTATATTTTGTGGAAACCTTTCAATGATTGAGTGTAGGAAAATGACATAGATGTTAATAAGAAGCCAAATAATTCTAGTCCTGAGATGGGAAAAATACCCTGTTGGCATTCCTTGTTCGTATTCTCATTCCACTGATACAGAAAGAGTATACGAGACATTTTTAAATGTGAAGAGAAGAACGAATTCTTAAAATGATAATCATTTTGCATTAGAAAAGGAAAGTTTCGAAGTCACTCTTTCCAATTATCAGAAATTATTTGTTAAAATTATGAAAGGTTTAATATGATATATGAAACTAATTGATTTATTTTTGTAACAATATATTTCGCTGTATCCCTTTTGTTTAACAAATTTCTTATCAAAAGCATACAAAGTTCATGAAGTTTAAAATATCTTTATTAACTATAAAAATAAGGTTTAATTGTTTGTAATTAGAGTTTGTGTATTCAAAAAGTTTCATTTACATAATGCTAGGGTGTCTACTAACTGGGAAATAGCCGGGAATTAGAATAAAGCCGGAAAAACCCGGGAATACAAATTCGAGCCGCGGGAATCACATTTAATGTTTTGGAAAATGTGAATTTTGAAAGGTTTCCATAGAATATAACAATTTTCTTGAAATTTCTGGAAAAATTTATAATGATTTTTTATTTTGAAAAATTAATTTTAAGTGAATATTTCTGTATATTATGCAGATTTTTTTTTCAATTGTAGAACAAATACCACCATCAAAAACAAAAATGATGAGAAATTAAAATCATTAAAAAATATATTTATAAGGTTTGGAAGTTATGAAATTATTAAAAAATAAAAAAAAAATTGTAACGAATTATAAGTTTTTGAAAATCTTGAAGTTTTTTAAGAATTTTGAAAGGCTTTAAGAGAAAAAAAATATTTTTTTATATTCCTAGGAAAATTGTAAAGGATTTTCAATTTCAAAAAATTAATTTTTAATGACAATTTCGAAAGATTTTTCAAAATTTTAAGAATTATTGGATTTGATTTCTCTTCTTAGGTTAAATATGCATTTTTTTGCTTGAAAATTAATTTGTTGGGTTGAGGATTCAGCTGTCTGTCTGTCTGTCGTCGTTGTCGTTGACGTCGTCGTTGTCGTTCGTTAACCAGCATTGTTTGACCACCGGTTCTGGTTTTAACCACCAAAAAAGGTAATGAAGAATCAAAAATTCAATTTTGCGGTCAAACCATGCAAGATAAAAAAATATCAAAAAACAAAAAAAATTGTTCACCCAAGAAAGATCTGCAAATTTGTTATTATAATTTTTATATAGGACGAGTAGATTTTCTTTCAATCGTAAAAAATCAGATTAAAAGTAAAAAAATTAAATTTGTGGAAAAACGACACAAGAGACGAAAGAAACGAAAAGACAAAAGTTGTTCAACCAAAAAATATCTGCCAATTTGTTATAAACTATTGTTATAAAAAGATATCAAAAATAAAAAAATTAACTTTTTGGAAAAAGGACACAAGCTACAATAACATCATATTTGACCAAATGTCTCGCCTAAATTATATCTTAAAAATTTGCTTAGAACCACCTTACGCTAGGATGCGTATTTTTAGTTTAAATCGTAAAAAATAACATTGAAAATAAATTTAATTTGTGGAAAAACAACAGAAGTTGCAATAAAATGTTTAATAATTTTTTTTAATAGGATGCGCACTTTTTTCAAGTTATAAAAACAAAACAATAAAAATACTTTTGTTTCAATACCAATGCATTTTATGAATTGTAATAATACAAATTTATTGAAATGACACATTTTTCAGGGTAGCTGAGAATAAACTCAAATGCAAAATAACAAATAAATATTAAAGCAATCATTAAAAATAAAATTTGTGCATTATTTGGCAATATCTGAATAAGCAGTACTAGACCTAGGTACAGAAAAAAATATAATATACATTTAATATAATAGAGTTGAACAAAATGTAAAGTTCGCATTTTCGACAAAATCACATGCGAAGCACGAGATACGTGATGAGAATGTGTTCGTTAAAGCCGAAGGAGCTTTAACAAAAGAGAATTCATAATCACCAAATTGCATTCGTCGATGTTTTGACCTTTAATTTTAAAAGGCCTGCCCACATATGTTTGGGAAATACAAAGTCCAAGCGCGTAGCGCGACAACCAACAGTCGCGCGCCATAGGCGCGCAGCGTGCGATCAGAATGTGCCCACACAGCTGGCGAATTTTTCATGTCGAAAATCTAACTATTGTGTTAAAAATTTGTTTTTCTTTTATTTTAAAATTAATTTTTTTAAATAAAATTTAACTATTCCATTTTGGGTTGATAATGGATTTTTTTGTTGAAAATCCATGTAATTCTTTCAAAAATCGTCATTTGTGATAGAAAATTAAGATTTTTTTATTGAAAATTCATCTTTTTGGTAGGAAATTAAATTATTTGGATTAAAATGATTTTTTTGTTTGTTGAAAATTCGTCCTTTTTGGATGAGTTCAACTCCTTTTGACTTAAAATTAAAATACTTTTTAGTTGAAATATCTATTAATGCATTTTTCATTGAGAAGTCATGTTTTTTTGGTTGAAATTCAACTTTAGTTGAAAATGTAACTATTTCATTGAAAATTCGTCTTTTGCTAACAAATTCATATGTTTGGTTGAAAACTCATATTTTTGGGTTAAAAGATTAAACTGTTTTGCAGAAAATTCGCCTCTTTTGTTAAAATTTACATCTTTTTGGCAGAAATGCAACTGGTTGAAAAATAATCTTTTTTGTTGAAGATTCAACTATTTTGTTGAAAATTCGTATTTTTTCAAAAATAATTTAAAGTTTGAAAAAAAGGAAAATATAATGTTATTTTTTAAAGATATCGAAACAAAATTTAGAAGCCTTTTAAGGATTTTGAAAGGGTTCAAGAGAATAAAAAAGTTTTCTTCAGATTCACGTGAAAATTTCTTATGATTTTTTATATATAAAAATGAATTCTAAGAGAAAATTGAAAAATATTTCAAAATAATTCCTACAATTTCGAAAAAGGATTATAAGATTTTAAAGCAACGTTTTACAATTTTGCAAGACTACAAAATTTTTGAAAAAAATTGTATGAGTTTATAAGATGTTTAGAAGCTTTGAAAAGATTCAAATATATTTCAAAACTTGTAAAGAATTTAAAACATTCAAAACAAAGTGTAGATTTTTGAAGATTTTGAACAAAAAATTGAGGTATAGTTTTTAATTTCTCTGGTAATAGCAATTGATTATTGATTAATTATTGAAGACTTATTTAAAAAAACCATTATAAATATTATTTATCTTAATACTAAATGAATTTTTCATTAATTATGTTTCAACGCATTTAATTATAATTAAACTGTCATAATAAAATATTAAAAATAGTTTTTTGTAATTATTCTTAAAAAATAATTCATTAATTAATCGATAGTACCAAAGACATTAAAAATTATATCTAAGAATTATTTACCAATCAGAAAACCAAAAATAGTCAAGTAATCTAAGTAATCTAACTGTATCCATTTTTACTCGACACCATAAGTTACAATGAATATTATTTTGTTTAAAATGTTATAAGATATCATAATACATCAAATTACACATATAGAAAGACATTATGTTAAATGCGCTTTATTCGTTCTTCTTAGAAGAGGAGAATTCGCAACTGGGAAAAAACCGGGAATTTTATGGGCGAAAATTAGTAGACACCCTAAATGAATACATTAAATCGGGATACCTAATATACTTCAGAGCAAAAAAAAAATTATGTCGTTACATAATGAAAATCTATATCTGGGTCGCAACAATATTTCCTCAGAGACTTCGTAGTTCATAGATATTTTTGTAAGCATGTCGAAAGGCAAAAGAGGCGATTGAAATATTCGATCAGCATCCACATAAATTCCTTCATTGAAGTCATTGAAGTCATCTTCTTGCTATATTGACATTAAAAGTCGCGCAAAATAGACTTGCGGAAGTTGTCAGGTTGTTTTGCTATGAATACTGCTTTTACGATTTACCATCAAAACATCTGTCAATCTTCGTTATTTAATATCTATTCGGAAAATGAAATCATTTTTCGAAATTAGAATTCGGGCTTTGAATATTTATTATTCCTCTTGATTAATATATTAAACAATTAATGTTTTGTTAAAGAAATGCTTTATCATAAAAATAAAGTTGATGACATTGTAAAAATTTAATAAAAACGTGTGTTTTATATGAAACATTCTTGGCTATTTTTATCGAGAAAATGAGACAGTGAAGGTGACACCATAGCATATAAAAGATCCAGAGTGTCATTTAAAATTCAGATAACCTCACATGTTTTACTATAAACGTAGTTTCCTCATTGAGTCAAAAGCGCATTTCGCTTTTACCGGTTAAATTAAAATTCCTAGCATTGACCGACTTTTGTAATTGAAAAGGACGCAAAATAACATCTCGCAAAAGTGGAAAATTTACCTAGATTCAGAGATATGCGTAAACCCTGAATTTTATTTAAAAATAGCCTTCCCTTCGAGAGTTCTACAGAAGCGCCATTCAATAAAAAAGGGTTAGAAGGGATTATAATCAAATTTTTTAATATTTTTGCTCATGACAAGTTATCTTTATGCAATAATTATTTATTTAAAAATCAAAAAAAATTAACAAATTCTCGTACGGAGATTCGAAAAAAGTTTTAATCATTGTTGCTCAAATTTCCTAGCAAGTGTTTTCAAACTGATAACTAAAATTAGGCTGATTTTAATTGTGGATAGAATTTTAAAAAATCCTCTGGTTAAAATTTGATTATTTTGGCTTGATAATGTTATTATTTTGTTGAAATTTCTTGGTTGAAAATTCTACTGTTGTTGAAAATTCCTCTTTTCAGTTTAAAAATTCATCTCATATCGTACAAAATTTAATCTTTTTTGGTTAAAAATATAACTGTTTGGTTAAAAATGAATATGTTTTGGTTACATTTAACTGTTTTTGGTTTAAAATAAAAATATTTTCTGGTTGAAATATCAACTGTTATATTTTTTGTTGAGAATCGATCTTTTTAGTTTAAACATTTATTTTTTCGAGCATTTTTTTCGTCATCATTTTAGTTGAAAATTCTTTTCTTTGGATAGAACTTAAACTACTTTGTTCAAAATTCATGTATTTTATTGAAAATTTTTCTTTTTTTATAGCAACCTAATCTTCTTGGTTGAACATCCATCTGTTATTTGATTGCAAATTAATTTTTTTAACTGAAAATTTAACTATTCTATTTTAAACTAAAAATTTATCTTTATTATTTGAAAATTCAACTGTTTGATTATCAATTTAACTAGTTTGTTGAAAACTCGTTTTTTACTTAAAAAATTTATTATTTTTTTTACTAATTGAAAATGTAACTATTCTATTTTCGATTGAAAATTGAACTTTTCAGTTTTAATTTCAATTAATTTAATTTGAAAATAAATCTGTTTTGGTTAAGTGTACAATTAGTTTGTTAAAAGTTTGTATATTTTGGCTTAATTCAACTGTCCTTGCTTGAAAATCAAAATATCTTTTGGTGGAAATATTCAAACTGTGTATTACACTTTTCGTGGAGAATTAATTGTTTTGGTCAAAACTTCATTACTTTGGATGAGAATTTAGCTATTTTGTTGAAAATTATTATTTTTTATTTAATCAGTGTAATGTATATGAATTTACTATTTTTGTTAATAAAAATTTTTCTTACGTAAAATCTATTAATCCCCCCCCCCCCCGGTTGGATTGATTTATTTTTTGTTGGCTCCTTTTTAAATTCTGTATAACTGTTTGTCCTTAAAGGCACTAAAAGGTTTTCAGGTAAATTTTGTTTAAAACCAAAATTTTTTTTTCATTACCATTATAGGTCTCCTAGGTGCAACGTTTTTTTATACATAAAAAAAAATTTATAACTGTCAAGGAAAATAAACAATTGGTCAGAGAAAAGTCAGGAAATGTCAGGGAACTTCGAAATTGGGATCGGTATGGTGCGCAATAGTTGGGGTTCAATTTTAATTTAAATCGTGTTTGTTCAGTTTGGCGTATGCAGTTTAACGTGTAGGCTTTACAGAGTGTACTTTTCAATGCGCGTGTAGAGGTGTTAAAAATGGTAAGTGTTTTGATACCCTGCCCAAAATACAATATTTGTATAGCACAAATTGCAAAAGATACAAATTTACTTAGAGTATGCTTAGCTAGATGTTCCAGAATTTGCATTACCTTCGATGCAGGTCGTTATTATACAATTATTATTAAATCTAGGTAAAATCGAGGGTAAAATGCACATAATTTATAAATACAGTATCTACATTTGTTGTGAAATATGTGTGTGGGGTAAGGAACTTGAACAGATATTCATTATTTCAGAAATAATTCACGGTTAGGTTGTTTTTCCATAAATCGCTTTTTCGGAATCAGCGAACCCTAATTAGTTAGTACACAGCTTAAAACTAATATAAAAATTATTATTGTTTACGTAAATCACGTTCTACTAGAGTAGGTGGCATCGAGCATCGTCCAATGCACATTTCATGTCCTTCCCTCTCGCACAGCTGTGCAGACTGCAGCGTGTAGTGACCAGCCGACGAATCAGTGCGCTATTATTGTTATTGTTACTACTCAATAATTCATTAAAATCTAAATTTTTACAACAAGAATATCAAGACTGGTTATTGGTTGTCACAATGATGGGAGAACAAAAAGTACAATCTAATGATGTTATGTCAGGTGAAGAATCTGAATTTGATGAGTAAATATTGAAATTGTTTAAATTTACAACTTTTAAATACATTTTTTTAATTGTCTAACAATGTAGTGTCATGTTAATAACAAGTATACCAGTAGAAATCATTAAATAATGTGTAAAACGTGAAATTAATTTTTAAAAAACCTATAATACCCATTGGATGGAAGAACAACCTAACTCGTTTTGTTTATTTTCAATTATTTAAATAATTTTTCTTTTTTGTACATTTTTTTTCTTGACAGGATTTCACTTTTAGGTTTTAGCACTTTATGTGTATGAAAGGATTTATTTTTAAATTAATATTTTCTTAATTTAATAACAGCTTGAAATCTTTGAATTGATTTATCTCAAAACACGATTTTCCGAGTTGGGTTGTTTTTTCACCTAACGCTTCAAATATATTTGAAGCTTTGGTGTAATTAAATATATATTTTTTAACTTTAATATTTTAAGATATCAATTAATAAACCTCTTCAATATGTAGTTAAAAGTTTGTCATAAGGACCACATCAGGATTTCGCCGGGAGCGGGTGCTGATCTGAAAAATTGCACCCGCTCCCAGCGAAATCGCGGTAAAATTTCAGCGATAACCACGTCTCACGACCGTGATATTGGTGGTTACAGTCTGCGAAAAATTCAATACGATGATCCGGCAAAAGTCTAATGCACCCTGAGGACACGGAGCGACCTAAGGACAACCGCCTTCTGCATTTTCTCCGCAAGTGTCTCAGAATTTTGTTGACACGCAGGGATGCTTGTCAGCGCCGATGATCAAGAAAATCCGGGTATAAAATAAAATCCCGGGTATAACCGTCGAACATGCTTCGTTTCTCGAAATCAAGGAGAACTATGTCAGGCCTCCAGTGCGCAACAGAAACAATTGTCGAGAATATGAATGTCCAGTATATGCGGCAATTCTCATTTTCGACAATTGACTCTATTTTCCTAGGAGCGTTTAGCGGAGCGGTATTTGGGCTGATGCCGTAAGAGTGACAGTGATGATAATAAAGTACTCTTAGTGCCGCATTGTGCCTTTGAATGTAGGTCGTTCCCGCATGAGTTGGACAACTAGATAGTATGTGTTCTAGATGCTCGGGATGTGCATGACACGCTCTGCAGCTATCATCGGGAATGTCTTGGCTCAAAATGTGGCGACGGTTTGCTAGAGTTGAAATGACACCGTCTTGACGTGCCAAAATGAAATCCTGCGTTCCTGACTTCAATCCGGGTGATTTAAGGAAAGCAAACGTTAGCTCATACGACATCGACTGATCCGCCACATTTCTGGGGAATATGCCGTGTATCCTCTTGTCGAAGAGCTGTTCGCGGAAGTTGTTCTCCTGTGCTTTCTTAATCCGGGCCTTTAGGAGTGAGTACTCGAGATGGATAAGATTCGATGCATTTTGCTCACCCCTGATATTGAAGTCAAGGCCGAGTGTTTCAACAGCCTCCTCCGCTGTTTTGAACAGAAACGCCCCTTTGCCCACTCCAGCGCCAAGGTGTCGTATAGCGCTTCTGCCGACGAGCTCATCCATGTAAAATACATAAGTGACCTTATGCTTTCGATTTTCAGGTTTGCCGCAGAGGTACCCTTCGGAATGGCGAAGTGCGAGAGATAGTGTCAATAATGTGAGGCAAAAGAGGAGATGAGATAGTAAATCTGGTTTTCCAAAGCGACATTAATCTCTCTATGCACTTCACGATGTGTGGATGAACCTTTACGCTTTCCAACAGACAGATGATAAGTCTATGGGAGGTGTAATCGAAAGCTTTCCGGTAATCAATCCAGGCCATCGATAGGTAACGCTGATAGGATGTTGCGTTTTTACAGACACATCTATCGTTGAGCAGGATCTCCCGACATCATGCTACGCCTTTCTTTGAGCCGTGTTCTTCGTACATCTCTCGCCACACAGGTTCAATTGTCCGAACAATCTTATCATTGAGGATAGCTGTGAAGATCTTCTACAGTGTGTTAAGACAAGTTATTGGCCTGTAATTTTCAGGATCATCTAAGTTGCCCGTCTTCAGCAGGAGCGCACTGTGCGCCCTTCCACAAACCACTCCGAATAGGCTCTTCCGACTTTAGATATGAGGTGAAAATGTGGGCCAGATGCTGGTGGGTTGAAGAAAACTTCTTCCACTAGAAGGTCTTCACACCATCTGGTCCTGGAACGGAATCCTTGGTAGTGATAGGTGGGTATGCCTCTTCAGGTGTTATGAGGGCACTGCACAGCTCCCTGAAGCTATTTATATTATTTTAATTTTCTTTCAGTGGATGCGGGACTTCGTAAACTTCTCTCCAAAATGCCTCGACCTCCTTTGGTGTGGGCGGGTGGACGACAGTAACTGGAAGGTCTTGCAAGAGTCGAGATGGGTCAGACAAAATCTGTTGATTTTTTCTGACCCACCTCTCTCTCCGCTCTAGACTTCTCCCAGCGTTAGATAGTACTCGTATTCTGTCTACAATATGCTGCCTGATGGCCAGTAGCTTTGACTTGTTGAGTGTGTGATGACGGATCCGCAGTTCGCGCGCGTACTGTCAAACCTTGACAGTGAAAGTCCTGCCAGATGTTATGTAGTCAATCACACAATAAATGCGGGACGCGTACTGTCTGACCCAGCCTATCTTTGTGCTGAGTTGATGCATTCGTCTTTTGGTCTTATGATCAACCGTTGGTTTTGTTTTACGGTTTACATCTGCCAAAGCCCTCGCTGGATTATACACACTACAATTGATAGTCCAGAGGTTGGATTCTTCGGGAAAATCTCCACGAAGCTCGTCATCCTGTTCAGCCAGATCTTTGGGCTTAAGAGAAACCTGAATGATGATGTTTCCTGAAGCATCGCTCTTCCTTCAAATGGGTGCCTGCTCGCGGTTGGTCTCAGTGTCGACTCTCTTTCTCTGTTGACGGCTTGTTCTGGCTGCGGTTAAGTAGGCGCTCATAACCCCTTTTCCGGAGTTCCTCGGCACGGTTTCGCAGACGTTTGTGCCAAAAATTCGAGAGCTCTTGGTGTTTCTCGCACCACAGAGTATGCAGTCGCGCCATATAACCTTTTCGTTCAGGTACCATACTGGAATCATAGCACTCCAGAAGGTCGTCCCTAAGTCGATCCGTCCACTTAAAAGTAATGAGATTCTGCGGGTCCATCGCATTGACTTCGTCTTGATTAGCTCCCCCAACTCTAGGATAGTCGGCATTGTTGTCCGACCCATTGTCGGAAGCCCTGCGCGTTCGATTGTTTTGAACGGCACTTACTACAACTATGTTTGGTGTTATCATTGGTGTTCCCAGTAGCACCTAGGGAAAAGGGTTCGTCCATCCTTGTAGAGCACCGCATGCAAGGATAAGGCTAGATACACACACACACACATTCATATTCATATTGAAGAGGTTTCTTAATTGATATCTTAAAATATTAGAGTTTAAAGAATATATATTTAATTAGTCCAAAGCTTCAAACTAAAAACTTCTTGATAAAAATTCTTCGACATTTTGTAAAAAATTCACTAATGAACTAAAATGATAATCTGATTTTTGAGAACGTTTTTTTATTTCTCCTGATAAGTTTTGATTTGGTGAGCTAGGCTGTTATGGGTGGATACTCTTGATCTAATGATAATAGTTGGAATATATTTTGGAATTGATTCCAGTCTATTATAATCATATTTATAGGATGGCAGTACAGAATTAAACAACCAAAAAAATCAGAATTTTTCAGAAGAGCGAAAAAAGATTCCTTTTTTAACCATAAACAAATTTCATCAAGAAAAGTTATTCAGTTTCGAGGAAATAGATGTGTCACTTGACAATCTCAGAGTCACACTGAACACAAATTGAAACTGACGTAACTGCGAATAGCGATAAAAAATGTAATCATCACTTTAATTAAACAATAAAAACTTACTTCCGAGATACTGAGTTTCTGAATTCGGATGAAAAAAAGTTTTGTCTTAAAAAGATGGCCAATTCCGAGTAAAATGTCCAACAACGTTAAGGTTAAAATTTCAAAAGTTTTGAAGTTCGGCTTTCGGCAGAAAATAAAAATAGCATTTTCTTTTTTTTATAAAAAATAAAAACTTGCTCCCAAGATATGGGGACTCTGTGTAAGAATAATAACTGTTTGGTACCAAAAAATTGATTTGTTCCGAGAAAATAAAAATTTAGTGTGACGGTATCCCATTATCATAGTCGATTTATGAGTGAGAAGCCTATAAAGAAGATAATTTCTTTTCAATAAACAATAATAATTTTAAGAAATTTACACCAAAATTTAAATAGATATTTTTTGTTCTATATTACAAAATGAAAATTTAAACTTATCCTTTTAACACAGGGTGTACTTGACTTTTCAAGAATTTCTGATTCAATAAACTAATTCTTGGAAAAATGATGGTTATCTAGTTATGTACTGCATACCCTTCATTTATAGATTACAATAGATATTCATTCTCTCTTGTCTCATTTCTGTGAGATTTTTCAAAATTATTTTAAATTTTCTATAAGCATCGAAGTTTATTCATGAAATCTAAATAAGTTTTAAAGATTTTGCGTTTGCAGTTTCCAAATTTGTGAATTTATAACGCACAATCTTCAAAATTGTGTTTGGAAATGCTGAATATCAAAATGTTTCAATTCGAAATTATCGTGTGGTTCTAAAATCGAAATCCTTTCCAATTGAACGCTGAATAAAAAAATGTTCCTTTTAATCCTA
>CAKNWW010078570.1:0-13824 GCA_932074435.1 Andricus kollari
TTGATAATCAACATAGGCAGGCAAGCAGATAGTCGTTTCCGGGTGCATCCTTAATAATAAAGAGTGGCATATAATCTATGAGGTCGTTGCAACTGCAACGGAAATATATGAATTTCGCTGCTGGTCAAGAATTTTGAATTATCGGGACTGGAAGAAGAGGTTCTTTGTCAATAGAGCCACGCAGAGAATCCTCGAGAAGGTCATCGAGAATCAACAAATCATCGTAGGTTGGTATCATCGACGTTGTCAAGTAAGCTTATCGATTTCTATTCTCATTATTCGTTCCTTTCATAAATTGTTACAACTCTGAAATTCAAAATGAGTAAGGAACAAGAGAATTTAAAGCAAATTCGTAAGAATTGTAAATCGCGTTTAACGAAATTCAAGACCTTCTTAGATAAATGTTTGAACACTCAGTTTGCTGAAATAATCGAAGTAGAAGAAATTAAATTTCGTTTGAAAAACATAGAAGAAACATGGAAAGAGTACGATAAGGTCCAAACAAATATAGAATTGTTATCGCCGGAACAAGACCTTGAGGAAGAAAGGTCCGAATTTGAGGATAATTATTTCAGTTATTCCGCAATAGCAATTAAAATTATTAATCAAAGATCGTCTCAAGGTTCTGTTTCGGATCCGAATACACAAGAGACCGATTTTGAACATCGGTCGCGTATAGCTCAACTTGAAGCTGAAATTGTCGCTTGCCGGGAGTCCTTGACCTTCCTCAATTTTCGGGTGGTTATGAAGATTGGTTAGGCTTTCGAGACACATTTACGGCATTAATTCATAATGAGGAATCTATTCCAAAGATTCAAAAGTTACGCTATTTACGATCTTATGTAAAGGGGAGTGCATCTCAAATAATCGAAAATCTTGAAACGTCAGAGTCTAATTACGATGTGGCTTGGAACTTTCTCCAAGAACGTTACAATAATGAAAGAATAATTATTCAGAATCACATGCAAGCTCTTTTTGATCTTCAAATTGTTAGCAAAGAATCTTCTACTAGTTTGAGAAATTTACTTGATAGTACAATGAGACACGTGCGTGCGCTTAACGTTCAGGGTCAACCCACCAGTTCTTGGGATACCCCGCTCATTTGTTTAATTGCTAGCAAATTAGAAAAGGAATCGCGGAAAGAGTGGGAGAAATCCGTAATAGGTACTGAGATGCCAAAATTCGATCAATCAACCAAATTTTTACATGAGCGTTGCCAAATTTTAGAAACTCTTAACCCCGAATCCAGTAACCAATCTAAATTGAATTCGTTAAATTTAAAAAACCAAAACAAACCTCAGTCAAACTCGTCCAAAGGTCAATCAACAGATGTTTGTACCGAAATTTCTGTACTCATTAAAAATTGTACACTTTAAAAATTGAAACCGTTTAAAGTGACAAATGTCTAATTACGTATTCCAAAACATTAAAAGTTGTAATTACATCAACGAAATTGAGCAGTGTGGTCTTTTAGATAAAAAATATATAAATAAATAAAAGATTAAAAACTGAACATTTACTGATACATGGTGATATTGTTCAAAGCCTAACTATTTTACTATTTCAGGATGTACACTAGTTATCTCAAGTTCAAAGATGAGCATTTTGGAAAATGATTTTTGAAATCGAGGAAAATATTTCCATCGTTAATTGTAACGAACTTTGGAAGATTGCTGAAGGCGAACTTTCAAGAAAATATTTCAGTTTAAAATTATTTGGATATCTAGAGATTTACATGTTTCTGCTTTCTGTTCAGGTAAACGTTGCGCAATTCTTATTTAATCTTAATGTTGTACGGATTATTCTATATTTATTTTTAAAAATTTATGTAGGAAACATATTATTTATAAAATTAACAATTTTGTAATTCCTGAATTAAATGTTCTAAATAAAAACGTACCACAGAGATTCTTAGATAATCATTCTAAGAATAAAATGAAGTGAAAAAAATAACCTGAAATATTTTTTTCTAAAGTTTGCCTAATAATAGAAGAATTTTCCTCAAATTTAAAAATCATTTTAACCATGCTTATTTTTGAACGTGAAATAACTAGTGTACATCCTTATTTATTGCGTCAAATTGGAAGCCTGAAAGATTCAACCATTTTTGCCCTATTGGCGTTTGGCTTCAAATAATAAACTATGATAGAACTATTCCTTCAAAACTAATTATTTTCAACCAAATGACAAACTTTTTTTATTTGTATTGTAATATTTTCATTTGTAATGTCTTTCATTAATGAAGGGTTGCAGTGCAGAACTAAATAACCAACAAAATCGGAATTTTTCATTTGAACGAAATAACATTCTGTGAAATCGAAATCACCATTTAAAGATAAAGCAAAACTTTACTACAAAACTTTACTACTGAGCTGAAATGTTTCTAATTAAGACAAAAAATGTGTGATGAAAAAAAAAATGCCAGTTTCGAGAAACAGAATGTGGAACTTTACAATCTCAAAGTGAGAGGAACCTAAAACTGGAACAGGCTCGGTTGCGAATAACGATAAAAAGTGTTGAGTTGCTAAATTGAGAGTATAGATGAGTTTGACTAGAAAAAGTTAATTAAATCCGAGTAAATCATTTTATAATTTAGAGGTTCAAATTTCATGGGTTTCGAAAATGGTTTTTGGATAGCGACTAAAAATCTATTTTTGAATTAAAAATAATAACTTAAATTTTTTTTTAAATAACTTGCTCACGAGATGTGGGGAAGCTGAATAAAATAAATATTTCGGGTCACGGTATCGCACTGTAACATACGATTTTTCGCTGAAAGATGTATATAAAGAGAAGAAAGGTATATGTTTATTTATGAATAAATAATAATATTTAAAAGAAATAGCGTTTCTGATTGCACGGCAAAAAGTTAAATAAAAAAAACCTTATGAAAGTGGCTTTTTGTAGAAACTGGAGATTTAAGATTTTAGGTTGGAATTTGATTGATAGTTTGGTGCTGAAAAAAGTGGCAAATAGTTTTATTTAAGAGCTAAAAAAGAAGCTATCTGGGTTTTAATCACCAACATCATTATTTTACTATATTAAAAATGAGATTTGGAACAAATTCTTATAACAAAATATGTATTAGATTTTTTAAGAATTTTTAATGCAAAAAGCCCATTTTTGGAAAAATGTTGGTTTTCTGGTTCTGTAATGCAACCCTTTAAATGTACATAATTTAAAAAAAAATGTCAGTCATATAAATGAAACTTTACATAATTTAACACTCTTAAATACAACCCGTTTCAAAGTGAAAGCATTCTTAGTTTTGAAATAGTATAATTTTAGAGCCTTAAAAATTATACATAGTATGCGTTAAAATAAAATAAAAAAAATGTGCAGCTTCTCAATTTGAAGGGCTTAAAATTAAAAATGTAAGTGTCGAAAATGAAACAATTCCACAATTGGATCTGCCATATTGTATCCGCAATTTTGAATTTCTCACTTTTGACCCCGGATTCGTCATCATTAACCTAAAAAACCCTTCGGAAATTAACTTTCATGATGAATACGGAATTATTTGCTTCTACCAGTTTTGGCACCTAACGTCGATTTCGAGCCTACCAGTTAACTGGTTAAAGGGAGCATTAATTTGGCTGCTCTACATGCTTCAATAAATATGGCAAGCGGCGTTTCGTGAGAACCAATGAAGTATGGGACGATTTCGAGAGTGCCTGTGGGTTAGTCGGGAGCGACATTGTGCTATCTCCTCGTTGATCTTCGTTCAGGGGGCTTGTCTGTTGGTCTGTCGCAGCAGGTACCCCTGTGTTGTTATTAGTATTGAAATGGTTCTTGGGCGTGGATGAGTTTAAACGTCCATTCAGGTTTAATAATTCTGGTTGGGAAGTTTTCGGTTGCTGAAATAATACTAACACCTGCTTATTATCTGATGGTGGCGTACCCTCTATTCGTGAAGCAGATTCAGTTACGCTTGACTGCGAAGTACCTGACGCTGCTGGTTCCACAGATCGTACCGTAACGTCGAGGGGGACTGCTGCGCTAGGCTTAATATTTGTTTCACTTATCGATTGACTGTTCATGGCTGGGTTATCCGTAATCGGTAGGTGTGAAGATGCTGGAAATTTTGTATGAGGAGTTTCTTCTATACTTTCTTCTGGGCACAATGTTTTACCTGCCACATAAGGCATTTGAATTAGCACTCAATAAGTTGTCGAAATATTTGCTATTTTCTAATTCTGATTCTTCGAATTGAAAGCTAGTGTTTCCTAGTAAACTATCACTTAAAGTGATACTAGGTGTTGCATTAAGATATGGGGTGTCATTAAATCGATTCCCTCCGATGATTATGCTAGCATATGATCGGCCCAATTGTTTTTTTGTTTTATTTATATTTGAACTTGACAAATAACAAGTTGACTCAGGACAAATTCACAGTTTTGATTTTAGTAACAGGTTAAATCTAAATGTCTAACTAGACTAACATTCACAATTACAGATTTACTAAAGCAACATACTGACAGAGCCTACGGCGATTAAAGGATACACGGAACTGAACTGACGATAACCGACGTACCAGGTAATGACCGAATGACAGAATTGAGACTGAGCTGACGGACGACAGAAATTAGACTGATTTCACTTTTTGAAGATGGCGTGTTAAATACCTTTTCGCTACAATGGTAGATATTTTATGTTTCATCCATGGGTTAATTTCCCTAATTTACTACTAATTTCTAGGCGCGTTCCCTCCTGAGTGTTCTAGTTAATTGTTGGTTAAATAGAGTTTATTTTACAATTTCCTTAATTTGCTATTCTTTTTGGGGCGCGATCCCTCCTGAGTGTTTTAGTTAATTGTTAGTCAAATAGAGTTTATTTCACAATTACCTTACTTGGCTATTCATTTTGGTGCGCGTTCCGTCCTGTATGACTGATAGGGTTGGTCGCAATTACGCTGGCGGTACATAGAAAATTTCCTAGACATGGAACGCTTTAGGATAGTTGCATTTGGTGGGAAAGAAAGTATTGATTTTAGCTGGAGTGACAGGATGTCACAAATTATCATTAGTAATCTTGAAATTCATATAATTTATTTAATATCCAAACTTCTTTTATAGGTATTCAAGCTTTTAAATTCTTAAAATTTAAATGGAATAAAAATATTCAATTATCATGTGACCGTCCGCGAAGAAAGGAATCTAATGCGCGGTAGCTTCATTTTACAGGAGGAGCGATTGAAGAGGCGTTCCAATACAGGAACTTCATAAGAGGGCCTCACTTTGCAGATTTATATCAATTCAAATTTTTAATATATAGGAATCATATTCTTCATTATGAAAGAGTAAATAAAAAGTTGTCGATTAGAGTGAAAAACTAAAAATCGATTATTTCCGCATTAGGTCCCTTTCTTCGCGGACAGTCACATATAATCTACGTACTTTGTTTTAAAAACAAAATCTTTATCTCTTTTACTTTTAAATACATTTTCGTAAGTTTTTAAAGGGGTGTTAGATGCAAGCTCTAGTATAAAATTCAATAGTTTTGCATTACATTTACGACATCATTTTAAACTTACAACCTAATCTTATGAGAATTTTGAGAGTAAAGCTTGAATACAGCACTCTTAAAGCGGGAAGTTTCATACATAAAACTCTTATACAATCTAAAACGTAAATCATCTTTAGAGACAGAAGTTTCATGTTTTAATGAATTCCATGCATTTCAAACATCACGTACTCATTTCACGCATAAATCGATACCTGAAATTTGACTTCGAATTTTTTTAGTATTAGTATGTAGAACAAAACTTATATGTCTCAGTCAAAAAAGTTTGAAACTTGTTGCATTATTATTGCAACAATAATTGCATATTTAAAAGAGACATTGTCGGATGGTTCTTTCTCCAAGTAAACAAATTGACGAATCTTAACGTACGACCCGTCATTTTGAAGATATTGCCAGACCTATATTTGTTAACGAAACTTTTTTTCTTTTAAGACAAATAGGTTCGTTGCAGTAAACAAAAAACCTGTTTTTACTATCATCAAAGATTGTTTATATACACCACTGGTCCCAGGAATTAGATTGAAACATATAGGCTTTCGCTATACATGGTAACACAAAAAAATGCAAAGTCAAATTTCAGGAATCAATTAATGCACCATTTTCCATAGGATGCTTGGACTAAAAAAGCTTGGCTGAATTTTTGTGGACACGATCCAAGCGGTTCGATAGCTCAGTTGGCTAGTACGTGCGGTAGATATAAGTTTACAGGCACAGGTTAGGTAGTTCAGGTAGGGTTCGAATCTCCAGCGGGTGTGATTTTTCAAATCGTTTGAGCGTGCTGTTATAACATGGTTACATGTTTCTTACAAAACTTATGTCACAGATTTACACGAGCAAAGTGTGATTAAAATGTGTTTTTTAACAGGTAAGTAACATGGTTACATGCGTGTTAGAAAAATGATATCACAGAGTTACAGAGAAATGTGTTATTTTTAGTTACAGGCCAGTCACCTGTGACTCACCAGTTACCTTATGATCAAAAAGTACCCGGGATTCTTCCATAAAACGAAAACGGTTCAATTATTCATCGATATTCATTTTATTCCCTTCGACGTAATCTCCATTGCACGCAATACACATATTCCAACGCTTCCTCCAATCTTGAAAACAATTTTCATAGGCCGATTTTGCAATCGCCTTCAGCTCCTTCTGTGAATTCTCCTTTATCGCCCCAATCATCTCAAAACGCTTTCCGCGAAGTGGTAAATTGAGTCATGGGAATAGGAAAAAGTCACAAGGACCCATATCAGGTGAATACGGAGCTTGAGGAACGGTATGAACGTCGTTTTTGGTCAAATAGTCGCGTAGAAGATGATATGTGTGAGCCGGTGCGGCTCACACTCTAGGCACAAGCCGCGCTTCAACTCGTCTCATGCCCAAAACATCGTGCACAACGCTGTGCATCGATCCGAAAGTGATACCAAGATCGGCTGCTATCTCCCCGGTGCTCACACGACGATCCTTGAGGGCCATTTTCTTAATTTTTCGATGTTTTCGTCGGTCACAGGGGTGGATGGACTACCGGAACAAGTTTTCGACATTGCCGACTCCCCGTAGGCTACCGTTAACATTTTAAACGCTTCTGCACATGATATATTGTTAGAAACACAAAATTTCAGGGCAAACTCTTTGCTCAACTAAATTTGGCATTGCGAAATTCGCAGAACACAACAAACAATGACTTGTTTACAAAGCTATCACTCACAAACTCCTGACAGATGGTGCTCAAACAGATGCTTGAGCGCCAGATGACAGATGTATCCCCTTAAAATTTTTTTTTTTGACAATATCTCAAGCGCCGTTTATTTGAATGGGAAATTCCGGGTACTTTTTGATAATAATTGTGATTCATACAAATAGTTATATACTAAACGTTTAATATTCGAGTGGTAAATAAATAAGTAGTTTGCAGTTTATTTTCATGGTAATTGTTGATTCTGGGCAAGCCTGTCAATGTTCGAGTATCTCCGGGCAGAAAAAAAGGATAAATAAGGGTTACGTTTCCACATTTAATTGTTGTTCAACCCGTACAATCCATTTAGAGTTGGACTCAGATTATTCTTCTAGCTCTTTTTTAGCTGCTTTTCAGCAATTTAGAAATTGGGAGGAGGCTATCGATTGAAAACGGGATTCCAGTTTTCAGCCGCACGGTTGAATATTTTTGTCTGATTTTTTGCACACGTCATCTAAATACTATTTTGTTTTTTCTTACACATCCGGTTTTTCGAACAAATGTTTATATTTTATTTATTAATCAAAAAGAAAAGAACAAAGCGATGCATCAAACTCGCGAGGTAGACACCCCGGAGCGCGTCGAATTACCCATAACGAATGACCCTTCCATTGTTATGAGGTGCAGGCCGGTCACAAAAAGTGAAATTACGAAAGCATGGCTAGATTCAATTTTAATTAGCAGAGAAAAAAGATGCATGAAAATCGGTTAATATTTGCACTAATAATGGAAACGTTGAAGTGCATACAAAAGTGTAGCTGTGCCGAAAACTTGAAACCTACTTCCTCAATCTGAATTATAAGTAATCAATTAAAAACTACTTATTAAGAAGTATTATTAAAGTCGAATAATAAGCCTTACTAAATGAATTAGCAGTTTGCTAGTTAAAATTGTGAGAAAAGCTTACTAAAGCAATTACTAACTGACTTCGGTCGATAAAAATTATCATTTTCATTGTGTACACTTGAATTTCAAATAATGATGATTGAAATAAGATTAAAATGTATATATGCAATTCAAAAGGAAAATGGGGTTGAAAATATGAGTGGTTAATATCTATCCATATATAAACTGAAAACATGATTACGATTTCTGTTTTTGAAACAGGAAACTGCATCCTTGAATCGCAGATTTTCACACCTTTTTATCCGTATGTATCATTTCGCGAGTTTCCACGTTCGAATTGGGAAAATATTCAAATTGCAAATGCAATACCGAATTATATGGTAGTAACGCCACTTACATTTATTGCAGTTTTACCTTTTCAATCTTTATACACTTTTCACATAAACTGTTCTATGGATGACAAATTATACTTTTAAAACCTCTGTCAACATCATTCTTATTTTCTAAGCGCTTCATTCACACTCGTAATATTCTTATTTCAGTTTTACTTTACTCTCTATATATTTTTTTTCTCAATACTACATAAAAAAAATGTGAGTCTCGTATATTTTTAAACATTTCCAACAATGCACGATTTTTAGAGAGGCTTAGGATTGTACAAAAACAATTGGGTTAAAAAAAAACATTTCTTAACGTGTGTAGGGGTGTCGGGGAGAGGGGCTTTCGAAAACAAAAATGATGTAAGTGTTATGTATCTTTTCAACCACAGATACTACACAGTATACACTTTAAATGTATAATTGTTTTTGAATTTTTACTTTGATAAAGATGAAGTTCAAGGATCAATTAGAGGATCAAGCTAAATATCAAGAAGATAATCTTGTGAGTTTTATGTGGGCAAAATAACTTTTTTGGCCAGTAGATTTTTTGGTTATACGGTATCATTTTCTCCGTGTTCTCGCAAACGATGATAGATACGAAAAAATGTTGAAGTAAAAGTTTGCAGGTCTATGCAAGTTCTATTCAAAATACCTCTTATTCTATTGCGATATCCCTCCTCGTTTACGAACAAAAGTAAAAATTGCAATTTGGAGGAAAAAATTCTCCAGGATCTCAAGAATGATTCAGCCCGTATAAAGGTGATAGGATGCCTTTTTCAATAAGAAAAACCTTATGAAAACATTCTGAAGGACAATGAAGCTAAGGGGTTTGCACAATTTTTATTTTCAAAATTTGCAGACTTTTTTTTTTAATTTTCAAAATTTTCTGAAAACCAATAAAAAATATTTTCTAGAAAACCCCATCTTTCTCATTTTGCCCCATATTGTTTTCACAATGTATGCTCATACAATAAACATATCGTATCATCTTTATGCAATGTAAACCATTTTTCAATGCTTGAAGAATTTTTTCCCCTAAACACGTAAGTTTCCAATTTTCCCCGTAAATGATGAAATATATCGCAAAAGAGCAACAGATATTTTTCATAGAACTTTTCTAGACGCGCAAACATTTATCTGCACATTTTTTTATACCTCACTTTTGGCGAGGAAAACTAAAGAAATGTATCGTATAAAAAAAATGCTCGTGGTCACAAAAGTCAAAGCGCACATTAAAATACAAAAAATTGGAATACTGCAATAAAAGTAAGTGGTGTTACTAGCACAATTCCGTGTTTCATTTCAATTAGATTATTTTCCCAATTCGAACTTGGAAACTCGCGAAGTGATACATGCCGAATACAAAGGTAGACAATCTGCGCTTCAAGGATGCAATTTCCTGTTTCAAAAAGAGAAATTTTAAAAATGTTTTCAGTTCATATATGGATAGAATATTTACCAATCATATTTTAAACCCCATTTTTCTTTAGAATTGCATATATATATATTTTAATCTTATTTCAATCCTCATTATTTGAAATTCAGGTGCACAAAATGAAAATGATAACTTTTATCGACCGAAGTCAGTTAGTAATTTTTTTAGTAAGCTTTTGTCACAATGTTAAGTAGCAAATTGCTAATTCATTTAGTAAGGCTTATTATTCGACTTTAATAATACTTCTTAATAAGTGGTTTTTAATTAATTACTTATAATTCAGATTGAGGGAATAGGTATTAAGTTTTCGTTACAGCTACACTTTTGTATGCTCTTCAACGTTTCCATTATTACTGCAAATATTAACCGATTTTCATTAATCTTTTCTTCACTTTCTTGAAATTACAGCAATAAACTAATTCTGCTAATTAAAATTAAATCAAGCCATGCTTTCATAATTTCACTTTTTTGTGACCGGCCTGCATCTTATAAAAATGGAAGGGTCATTCGTTATGGGTAATTCGACGCACTGCGGGGTGTCTGCCTCGTGAGTTTGATGAGGGCCGATGGCTATGCCGCGGAAATACACACTCAGCTAACACTGAACATCACTGCAATTTTATTCTATTGTTCTTTTCTTCTTGTTTATAAAATAAAATATTAAGATTTTTCGAGACGCGGATGTGTACAAAAAAAAGAATAATATTTAGATGACGTATGCAAAAAATTAGACAAAAATTGTCAACCGTGAGGCTGAAAACTGGAATCCCGTTTTCTAACTCTGCTAAATACCCTTAAAGTTCAACGTCTCGCAAACAGATATATTGGTAAAGGAGAATCCGTGTATATATTTATGGAGCGCGAAGGCTTTATCGAACTATTTTCCAGCTATTTATCAGACATCAAGACATTATGACAATCTTGAAGTAATTTGATAAATAACTTAATTGAATTCTCAAATTTTTAGCCTCGAAAGTAGTAAACAAATAACTTATCTTTTACGAATACATTTGCATAATTAAAAAGTAAGAAGCAGATTGTACAAAAAAAAGGTGCAATACGAATGAGAGACGCTATCTAAAATAAGAAAAAATATTACTGTATTAAACAGTGGAATTGTGCGTCGTGTGAAAATAAGTGATTTAAACACGAAATTGAGAGAGCAAGAATTATTCATTTAAAATCTAATTTTCACAAAACAATGTTTACTGATTAAAAGAAAAATCGATCTTCCCCTTCACACTGAAATTACAGATATTTTATTCAAATGTGTCATATTTGTGCAAACTCGTTGTGTGTCTAATTTCAACATTGAAACTGTTATAATGGCATTAGCGAATGCACTTTTAAATGATTCCTTTTCACAGTAATTCATAACTTCTTTTTCTGTGCTATATATCTGTCATGCTCAAGTACGTATTCATCTGTATGTAGATATTATATAAGTGAGCGTAGTACTGCAAATAAAGCATAATTACGCCCAGTTTTTGTTGTTTCTATGATAAAACTCAAATATTTACGCATTAATTACAATAATTCTCGAGATATCTAGCAAGTTCAGTTAGTTTGATACAATTTCTCATGAATGAGCCATATCAGGTTTTTGGTTTTTTCTAACCTCATTTTTACTCAAATTTCGTTTTTGGTTTCGTTGCGAAAATAAGTAATAAAAACTAGTGTTATTTTTTAGGCAGCGGAGTCCATGCAGTTCAGTGATATCATATATACATTAATCCTCCAGGGTAACATTTTTAAAGAGATAAGACATGGATTCCTTATTGTGTATACGTCGAATAGCCTCTGCCAGCAGAACACTAATGTCGACAGTTCTGATTTTGTGGCACTGCATCTTTTGCAGCTCATGAGGGATTGTATTCGTCACTACAACCTGAAAAAGAAATGTCTAGTTAAGTTCAGACATCACTACATAAGTTCTCTGCATCGTGCATAAAATACTTGTGATAGAAACAATAGTTTCTACTTAATCGGCGTGCAAAAATAAACTGATTGACATACTTTTAACGGTTGAAAAATTGAGTATATTGACAAAAAGTCTAAAAGAAAGATTATAGTCTCACGCAGGCCCGCTCGACAATCGCTCCACGCTCCACGCTCAAAACACACCACTCCTCCACTCACCCTCTAACTATCCTTCATGGTCACCAGAGGGCACATTAAACATAATTTTAAATACAAGAACTCATGAAGGTTAACTAATTAAATAAACATTAAAATAAAGCTTCTAAAATTCGGTCATCCTAGTTATTCTCGGCCTCGAGAATAGTAACATTTCGTAATCACCAAAACGTAAAGGTATCGGGTTTGTCTTTTTGGTCCAACACGTTTTTCATTTCAAATAGAGCCTGAAGAAGCTGCATAACCCCAAACATCTTCGCTTTTCCTGAATGTTAGTGGGTGCCGGCAACTTTTGAATTGCTCGTACTTTCGTACATCCCGGTTCAATTATGTTGCACTGAGATCATCCAAAACTAATATAAGTCTCTCTCGCAGTTCTTCCCAGTTTTTTCCTCAAATAAAAATATGGTCCAAATAAAAAACAACCACGCATTTACGAAAGAGGCCCAGAAATTTTTGCATTAATCATCCAGGCGAATACGCCCGTCTCATCTGGTGTTATGGAGGCTGTTTTTTCGCAATCCTCCTTTGACAATGGAACCTGTAGGTCCTCTTTTGCTATTTGGACCTGTAGGTAACTTAAAATTCACTTAAATGTGCCAAGTGGTCGTTGATTTCTGGCAACTGGAAACTAACTCATTCGGTTTGTGCGTTCAAATGTCGAAGGTCTACAACCATACGCTCCCTTCTGTTCTTTTTTTTTTGCCAAAAGAACCGGGCTAGCATAAGACGAATTGGTATCGACCACGATTCCTGCTTCTCTCAGTGGTTCGATAATGTTTTTAAGTCTAGTACGCTCGTCGTCGCTGGCTTCATAGGATTTTGACTGGAAGGTATACTTCCTGGTTTCTTAAGAATCTCCGTGGTTACCAGATTGGTAGATCCCAACTCGTTCAAATTTATTGCAATAGTGTGTCTATACTTGTTTAGTACGTTGATGAGATCCTCCATTCGCACTTAACGTTGATCATCTCCCAGATCACTGCCTTAGAAATGGGAGGTCCCTCGCACGAATTCATGTACTTCAATTCAATATTCTCTATTTCTTTCATCGTTTGAAGGTTTTCAGCTTCCAGATTCAAACATGGTAATTGAAACTCCTCTGTTGAGTTCTTTACCGAGATGAAATTCACGGAATGCGGAGGTAAGAATTTACTTTCCGCCAAAGTAACTCTTTTTGCGTTCATTTCGCTTGGCTGTTTACCGGTTTTACCGATTTATCCGTACCTCTGTCTGCTTAGGTCGCGAATCATCTCGACGATCTTTTGTTCCATCATCGGTTTTCTTCTTCGTCGTATCCACCGTACCTCGAATTCTCTCACTACGTTGATGAATAATCCTTTCTTGTTATTACAGGTCATGCAGAAGGTCATTGTAAATCCACATAAGCTTTGGCTGACATCTTTGAACAACCCTCTCGTGACCATAGACTAATACGGATTTTCTTCTTCTCTTCTGATTCGGTTAGACCAATTACACCACAAAATCTCGTTTTTTTGTGAAAATAAGTAGTGAGCGACTCCCCTTTCTGCTGTACACACTCTTTCATCTGAGTCAATTTATCTGTTCAATGTTCAGATTTTATAAATGTTTGTTTGAATACCACCTCGAATTTTTTGCGCGAATCGCGGTCGTTAGACGTGAGTCATAGATAAAACTTATCGCGGTTCTACTGGGAGCCAGTGTCTTTTTCATATATATATATATATATATATATATATATAGACAGTCAGGACAAGATTTTGGTAGTCATAGGGTTGTTCCGTGTATAA
>CAKNWW010078608.1:0-10110 GCA_932074435.1 Andricus kollari
CCCCCCCCCCTCCCTGTGTTTTGTCAAATGACCACGTTTTGAGACCTTCTGAACCCAAAAAACAGGTTTTTGCGAATGTGTCTGTCTGTCTGCACGTGTGTATGTGGGTATGCATGTGGGTCTGTATGTATGTAGATTTTTAGTTTGTCAGCACGATAACTTTCGAAATAATTGACAGATTGGATTGGGCTTTTGTATAATCTTTAAGTGCCCTAAAATGAAGGTCAAGTTCGTTAGCCAGTCATTTTGGATACAAATTCAAAATGTGAGCATATTTTGAAAATTTTTGAGAACACCTTTTTTCAATATTTAAAAATTCTATGGACATATTATAATAGCACTTAAAAAGGCGAACAAAATATTCTAATGACTTTTTTTGATAGAAAAAAAATTACCAGAGTTATAGCATTTACAAAATTCCAAAAAACAAACGGAAATTAACATTTTAAGCCAAAAAACGGACGATATGAAAAAAAGTCACGAAGTGAAAATCGTTGATTTTTGAACACCCTACAATAGTGTCATAACAACTTTTTGAATTTTCTAAAAAATCAAAAATTCAAATTTTGATAGCACAAAAAACGAATGAAAAATAAAAAATTACATTTTGCGCTAAAACTATGCAAGATATGAAAAATGATGAGGAAACGAAAATTTTCATATAAAAAACATCCACAAATTTATTTTGAATCACTTTTTGATAGGATGTGTAGTTTATGTCATATTCGTAAAAACTAGCATTGAAAATACAAAATTCAATTTTTGGAAAAAACCACATAAGAGACAAGATCGTAAAAAATAACGTAAAAAATAAGTATATATATATATATATAAATGAAATTCTGAACCGTTTTTTTACATTTAAGAATATTGATATAATTTAAACCGTGCAGAAATTGCACTATTTAGCCCCAATTAAAGTAGGGTTTAGACGAGGCCCTCGTCAGGTTTTCTATTTTGAATAAAAAAATTTTAATCAAGTGTGGCGATAATCAGGCAACCATATACAAGTATTCTGTCATTACTTATACATATTTTTTCGCTGTTCTCGTTAAAAATTAATAAAATAATACTGAGATACAGATGGTATCTTAAGTTTTCATTTAGTGGAATTGGAGGAGTTTTCTTTTGAAAACCCTTAGTCGGGAAGTCTCCGGGAATACTTGGCAACGCCGAATTCAGAAACGTAACCAATATTTTATTATAGTAACTTGCGTGCGAAATTCGAATGTCATTTTGACTTAGAGCGTACTTTAGAGATTGTATAATTGTATGTATGATTGTATGTGTCAAAAAATATGTCTAGTTACGCATTAATTACAAAGAAAGTTGAATTTATTTCTTAAACTATAATTTGTAGATCATTTTGTTTTTTAAAAAGCGCGCGGTGCAATAGCCTCAGCAATGAAAGTGTGCGTGCGCAGTAGAATGGGGACTACACTTTTAGGTTAAAATTCTCACGTGCTGTTCTTTTACTTGAATATTTTTTTCGGCACAGTCTTGTCAAATACAAAAGATTGGGAAGGTGGACGCAAAGAACGCATGGAATAGATGATAGGACGACTTAATTATATTTTAAGTATACATTTCGAAATTGGAGGGAAAAAATTAACCTAGGGTAAACCTGAGAAAACCAAACAAGGGCCTGACGAGTTTACCCTACATGGGGTGTTTGCAAGTGCGAGCGTGACGCGCCTTGTAGGGTCCTTGTCAGCTTTCCAGACCAGGACCATACTAGAACTAGGGCAAACTGGTGACAACCCCACCAGCACCCCATCAAAATTTCAGCACGGGAAAGATTACATTTTGGACGGAAAATTAACTTAAGAGATTAGAAACCGTTGATTAACTACTTTCCGCTTTCTCAAGGAATTATTTTTTTAAATCTTCAATGAAAATTTCACTATTTTGTTGAAAATACAAGTATTTGGTTAGAAATTCAGTTTTTTACATTCTCATCAGAGGAGGTATTAGATTTGTGTAAAATATGACCCCTGCCTCCTTTTTTTTTTTTGTTTGATTGGGCTTTGGTGTATTCTTTAAGTGACAAAATGACAAAATCGAGTGCGAAGCACGAGATACGTGATGAGAATGTGTTAATTAAAGCCGAAGGAGCTTTAACAAAAGAGAATTCATAATCACCAAGTTACAGTTGTCGATGCTTTGACCTTTAATTTTAAAAGGTCTGTGCACAAATGTGGGGGAAATACAAAGAACGAGCGCGAAGCGCGAGTGAAATATATAACCGAGCGCGAAGCGCGAGAACCAACAGTTGCGCGCCCCAGGCGCGTTCAAACGTTCAAGCCGCGCGCGTAGCGCGCGATGAGAATTATAAAAAAAAACAGTTTTGGCGGAAACCGATGAAAAAGTCTTTGGCTGAAATTAAGTACTTACAGCATATTTTGAAATACTTAAAGCATTAAAAAATTATATTTGAATTACACTTTTCAGAATTATTATATTATATCAGTTTTATTTTACAATGTTCATATTTTTTAAATAAACGGCAGTGACATGACGGTCTTCGTACCGCAATGTATGGGGCACGCTGACTGAAATGCAACATCCATCAATCAATTAAATATCAAATAATGAAGAAGTTAACAAGCGGTTCGGGGTGATAACATATATTCCCTTGTAATATAAGCTTCAGCTTAAAAAATACACACGTCAAAATCACATTTTAATCATCATTTATACGGCATTTAAGTCAAAGCGAGACACCATACCCCACTCTCCGCTATATGGAGGAGTTTCGGAAACTTTATTTTTATTTTAAAATGAATTTAGGAAATCTTGGTAAATTTGTACATTTTCAATAATTATAATAATGATGAATATCATACGAGATTTATCTCGTAATTTATGGATTAAGGTAGAGCGGGGTCAAAAGTGCAAAAATTTACTTTTCAAAACACTGCGTCTAAGCGAAATTAGGCATTGCCTTGATTAAAATCCTCGCGTTTGAGTTTTGGTGCTATAAGGTCGGTTTCTTCGTTCCACATCAGATATATTTTTCTAACGGCTGTCTAATGGTACTTCTGGCCCCTCACGTTGGGTAAAAAGTGCCAACATAAATAAAACGAAATATTTTATTTTGAGTTGCACAGAAGGAACTCACAGTACACAGAAACAAATTAATATGAATGTTTAGACAACTGATATGCTTAGAATCTTATTCATAGTCACTTTCGCAATTAATACAGCCGAAAATTTTCGACTGCCAGTTTACAACACACTTTTCATGATCCCAGTTTTTGCATACATGACACTACATCCATTGCTCGCCTGGAATGCTTTCAAAACAAGCTTCATAACAGGCAAACGATAATCATATTTTTTTCTACAGCTAGTGATTGTGAAATAGCTTAATACCGTACAAACTCTGGGGTAAAAAGTGCCAAGTGGCCAAGTGGCACTTTTTACCCAACTACATTCCCAGAATTCACAATCAACATTTCTGAAACAACATAAAATATTTTGAACAGTAAGCTATCTGCACTACAAGAATACACAATTACACATCAAATTACACCCACTTCGTGACAATCGCACGTCAGAATAAGTGCGTCGATACCAAAAAGAAACGGTGACGATAGAAATACTTTCTGCACAAGAAAACAACTTAACCCGCTGTGGTCATTGGGGGTCCAAAGGACCCCACGCAAACTTTTCGGCTAAGTCCCATCAAACTGACATTTCGAAATTAATCCTGTGGTGCCATTTGTTGTTGTTTGAAGGTACTACAACAAGTTTCAAGGGGTTTTGAAGATCGGCGTGGCACGTGTCTGCCTGTAGGCATCGAATAGTGCGGACGTTTTTTTTTAGGGGTCCAGCAGGCCCCGTGCGACCATAGTGCGACAAAATTAGCAAAAAAGTTAAATTAAAAAATTCGTGCAGGACTCGATGCCATTCTCGGGAGGTGTGCACCACCTGTTTCAAATAGGGTCAATGAATTGCCGACAAAAAAAAGGTGTCTGCTCTGCAAGAGGAAGAAGGATTTAAAAAAACCCAATGTGCAACTTGTATTCAAACTATGTGCGATGAGCTGATGCTGATGCCAATTTGCACTGACTGTGGTCTCGGAAACGATTAAAAATATTTGTATGCTGTAAAATAAGATTTTTTACTTTTTTATTAGATATAATTAAACATGAAATAAATAAATTTTTCAAACAGAAACAGTTTTGTCACTTTATTTTGCATGCTCAAAATTAACACATTCATTTTTCAAGTTTCGTCTAAATTTTTCACTTCAATCTTCAAATAAATATACTTTTTTCAAAGCTCGCTATGAAACTAATTTTCTCATAAAAATATACTATTTTGAGAGTACAACCTCGTAAGTTTTTTTGCTTTATCTCAAAAATTCAATTTTTTATGAATTTTTTAATGAAAAAAGTCAAATTTGTCAATTCTTGTTTCCTCACGTTTTTTCAACATGAAGAATTTTATATAAACAATAGAAAACTATTTCGTTGCAAAGAATGGACCTTAAACTAAAGTCTCGCGCAAGAATCAAGTCGACACGTCAAAAAGAAGAGAAATGGCAACAGTTTTTCTACGGCGGGGTCCATTGGACCCCCTGTGACCATCCCGTTATTTTTCGAAAGGTGTGACCACAACGGGTTAGCCTGAGCCACGATCTCAAAAACAACTTTTAGCGGCTATCAAAGACTATCAGGAGTTCATGGTAATTCGACAGATCGACAGAAATGTCAGAAAAAGTAACAAATTATTTTCTTTAATACCCGCGCGGGAAATGCGATTTTGGGACCCTGGCGTGAAATTATAAATTACCAACAAATTTTGAAAATTTCATATTTTACATTTTATAATTTTTATAATTTTCTAAAATAATTTTATAATTTAGTTTTATATTTTATAACTTTAGAATATCCAAACGTTTCCGAAATTCCGTGAAATTTTTGGTAGTTTATAATAATTTTTTCGATAATTTACGGTAGATTATCATCATTACCGAAACATTCTATTATCTTCAACAATAATTTTTCCACTGTTTTTACACGGAGAAACTTTTTGCTAGAAACACTACTCAAATATGTTGCAATGAACGGACAAATAAGGCGATAATTTGTGTATTTAAATATAGTTGTGTTTAGTGATATTATTTTATTATGAAATTTTCCTATTGAGAATAGCAAGTATTATTATTTTCTTTAGTAAAATCTGTAACAGGAAAAATTATTATACGAATTATTAAACCATAGAAATCTGTAAAATTACTATTCTCTTTAAAAACATGCATAGGAATGTGACATCCGATCAAAAGATCAGATAACACAATTGCGAATTGGAGTTTTCTGAAAGCATGTCAATTGTCTAAAAATAATTAATTAAAGCAACAACTATAATGAGAACCACTTTTCTTCTACAAATAATAAGGGATAAAATCAATATCTCTTAATAGAAAAGTTAATAGTTAATTTGCTTTTTATTTCAAATTTTCTCATTGTCACACTAACCCCGTTATCACATTGACTCCTACCGACCCTATGCCGGTCTCAAAGCTTCACCGGAAAAACAATATCCTAATTTTAATAATTTCCCACTAAGTTTAAGAATATTTGCAACTTAAATAGGCGCCAATAATATATTTTAAATGTACGATGGAGGCCCTCTTACCTTAAGAATATATACTCTTGTCTAATTATACTTTGATAGTCTCCCACACCCCTGAACGTATCACGTATTTTGTGAATTACCCCTAATCATTTTTATGTTATACTTATCACTTTTCTTCAAAGTGAAACACTAAATGCCCAAAATTACAACAACAAAAAGACATTTAACTAAACAACCCGAAAAATATCAATAAATGATCAAATTGCACGCCGTTATTTAACCTCACTATCTTACTTCTTTGTTGAAATCTGACGTCAATATGACATCCTTAGAATTGGCTGCATTTCTTCGAGCTTCTTACTCATTGCACAATCGAAAAATGGAGTTTGGCTTCCTTATACTACTTCGTGGCTAAAACAATTGAAAATGGAAACTGATCGAAAAGCACGTGGCACGAAACATTAAAAGAAATTATTGAACAGAGAAAGACGCATTTTCCTTTGTGCATTTCTTCTTTCTCCCTTTGGTTAGAAGATACTCTTGAAATAAGAATTTCGCTTACTTCATCAAGAATATAACTAAGAATATGCCTGTAAGAATATGACACTCTTAATATTAGAATATCGTTTTTTCGGTGTCCTCCTAAGGATTTTTCGTTTATGCTTCTGTATTTGTCTATTATGACACAATTAGGATGTTCTTTAATTAAATAAATGTAAAGTTAATCTGCTTTCGTCGCCTCGAGAAATTAGAGAACGATTATAACTTTCAAATACATTAGACTTGGAAGCACATTTTACACTTTTATACACACTTTTTGCTCGATAAAGGAGTAACATCAGGCTCAAAGTGCAGTAAAACTGCATAAAAGGTCGATCCACTTCGCTTTTGTTTAAACTCACATATTTTATGTGTTTTTTCATGTTGAACACGAATCTGGCCGAAAAAAGTGTCGCTCTCTTATTGTTTTCGAGACACAGAGAGCTTTTATATTGTCATTTAATGTAACAAGGTACTACTTTCGCAGTAAGTTGCCGAAAATAGTACAGTTACACTGAGTCGACGTGAATATTGCATGCATGAATTCGGGGGCGAATTGATTATAAGACATTATATTGTTTACAGTTGTTTTGAATTAATGACGGGTTGGCGTGGGGTAGCGAGGGAATCATGCTCGGTCATGTCAGAGCCGACGAAAGGGAAAAAGACAATTTACCATCGTTATCATTAACCGCTAAATACCTTTTATCGATTGAGTCCGGGATACGAGTCCCCGAGTATATCCAATGAAGAACTCCCTTGGTGTCCAAAAGAAGTTTTTGGTTGTTTGAAAAAATTGGCACAGATGTAGCCTCCGGAAACTACGACCACGATCGTTTACCGAACGATCGATCCCGACGCGACCGAAGGTGATACGTCATCCGCCTCGTCACTTCCCACAACATCAGAAGACGATCGAGTCGGGAATCACTCAACAAAAAAATTGGGACATGAAGAGCCACTGACTTTAATTCAAGGACTTAAATACCTGAGTTCTCTAGAAGACGCACAATTGATTTCTTATCATTGCAACCACCGAAAGATAGCCACACCAGCCTACACCTTGATAGAAACTGAGCAGAGCACCAAACGGGTCCTAGCCTGCTCAACAAAAGAATCCTCACGCTACTACCTGAGTTCCTTCACCACGAAAAGGTAGTACGCGAAACTCACAAACAGAGGGAAAACTTTGAGGAGAATAAGCATTGGGCGGAGACCATGTTGTGATCAATGAAACCTGAAGGTCAATCAAAAGAGAAACAATAACATCAAATAAATGATTAACAACAGTTTTATTTCACAGCCTGCATTTAATGATATTATTCATCCCCAACCATCTACACCCGCCCAACCTTTTAGGAATTCACCCACTCACTTGGGTAAGGGCCCCTACTTTTCGTATACGGTGTGGTCGCGCCTGAATACATCAGCAGTTTTTCCTTTTCTCGCTTGGAGTGCGCAAAGGAAAACGCGAGAAAAATAACTTCCTTACCTTTTAATTTATGCTTTTAGAGTATGTATACAAAAAATCAGACAAAATGGCTTCACTGCTTGGCCTGAATTCCATTTTTGCGATTTACACTCGACTTCCAAGGCCCTTAAGGAGAGCCATTCGGATGTGGTTAAAAAACCACACGGACCTGAGTGACATGATGATCCTCTGATAGATTCTCTGATTGCAATACTCGCTATCGCTACGGCTCCAGCTCGTATTGCAACTTCAGACGACAATAAAGTGCTACTTATGATCCTTGTATCCTAAATAACTATTGTGAGGAAAAATTTACCTGTTTAGAGGCATCTAAACTATACTTTGTAGTATAGTTTCAGGAATTCCAATTTTCTGTTAATCTATTACGCTTATTTAGGGAGCTGAACATTCGAAACGTGATTTTATATTTTTCTTTTTCTTCAGAAGTCTACCTTAAGTGGCCTTTACTGTAACGCTTACTCTATTATGTTTTGACGCAACACCCTATGCGCGAAATCATTTGCTTCAAGCCTTTCTTAGGAAGAAAACTAGATTTCCTATTCTAAAAACGACATGCATTTCAGCCAACTTCATAGCGTTACCACCCTGCCAACTTCATAGCGTTACCACTTACCTTAATGCTCGCTTCATGCGTACGACATGCATTTCAGCCAACTTCATAGCGTTACCACCCTGCCAACTTCATAGCGTTACCACTTACCTTAATGCTCGCTACATGCGTAACCCGTGATTACTCACGAAGTAAGCCATGATCCAACAAACTATGGTCCCGCCAACCCGATGCACAAATACGTTCGACTTCGCGCAACCCGAGTACCCCCACCATACCCGCTGCCCTGGCGCGAAAGGAACGCGAAGCCAAATGCCATTCAAATTCAAAGTTGTGTGAACCCAATCCAAAATGGAAGGGTCGTCGGGTCTAACTAGGGAGCCGTCTGATTGGTTGACTTTTTTTTACTTGCGCATGGCGGGACCATAGTTTGTTGGATCATGAAGTCAGCGAACTAACCAGAGAGCTGCCAAGTCGAGAGTATTCTCGAGCTTGCGCAGACCGCTTCAATTATGTCCAAAAGATTTTGCAAAAATAATCTCAATATATAGTGTGCAAGAAAAGACAAAAATATTTCATATAATCTGAAATTCTCAAATATTTACGAACTTGATTGAACTACCAATTACAGAAAACCTTTATATTTCTCTCCTCTTAAAAGTGTGTGGACTCCCATGGCAGATGAAAGCAGTGGATGAAAGCAGAAACTCATGAGAGTGAAAGAGACGGATAGATCTATTTGTCTCTTTCACTCTCATGAGTTACGACATGCATTACAGCCAACTTGATAGCGTTACCACTTACCTTAATGCTCACTTCATGCGTAACCCGTGGTTACTCATGAAGTAAGCGAACTAACCAGAGAGCTGCCAAGTCGAGAGTATTCTCGAGCTTGCGCAGACCGCTTCAATTCTGTCCAAAAGATTTTTTGCAGAAATAATAATCTCAATATATGTGCGAGAAAAGACAAAAATATTTAATATAATCTGAAACTCTCGATTATTTATGAACTTGAACTACCAATTACAGAAAACCTTTATATTTCTCTCTTCCTCTTAAAAGTATTTGGACTCCCATGGCAGATGAAAGCAGTGGATGAAAGCAGAAACTCATGAGAGTGAAAGAGACGGATAGATCTATTTGTCTCTTTCACTGTCATGACTTTCTGCTTTCATCCATTGCTTTCATCTGCCATGGGAGTGCACCGTCATAATCACATAATCAATGGCGATCAAAAATTGATTTTTGCGGTCACCTCGGTCGCCTACACTTTGTCTCTGATCTGGAACGTGGGTCGCTTCATGTCGTCGTTAGTCGGCGTTGAACAGTTCAGTGCGGTGAAAATTACGTTATTAAATACGGCCGAGGGTGGCGCTGGCTGTACTTTTAGGCCGATGTGATGTACGAGAATAATGGAGAGAATTGTACCGAAAATTTCGCCGAACATTTTGCCTTGCGAATTTTGATGGTTTCAAGAAAATAAAAAGGTTTGCTTATAATTCCTGGTAAAATTTAAATAATGTTTTGCACGTTTACAACATTTTACAAAAAATTTGTGTTAGTTTAAGAAATATTAGGAAGTTTCGCAAAGTTTTCATAAAATTTCAAACAAAATGTCGATTTCAAACGACATGCATTTCAGCCCACTTCATAGCGCTACCTTAACGCTCACTTCATGCGTAGCCCGTGGTTACTCATGAAGTAAACGAACTAACCAGAGAGCTGCCAAGTCGAGAGTATTCTCGAGCTTGCGCAGACCGCTTTAATTATGTCCAAAAGATTTTGCAAAAGTAATCTCAATATATTGTGCAAGAAAAGAAAAAAATATTTCATATAATCTGAAATTCTCAATTATTTACGAACTTGAACTACCAATTACAGAAAACCTTTAGATATCTCTCTTCTTAAAAGTGTTCTGTAATTGGCTGTTAGTTGTCTGCTT
>CAKNWW010078639.1:0-18672 GCA_932074435.1 Andricus kollari
CAATTTCCGAATCCACATCCAGCCTTTCGCTTCTCATAATCGACCAACGAAAACTTGCAGCTCTCCTTTTAATATCAACAGCAAAAATTATTGATTTTCTTGCAAAATGACCTCGACACGACCCGACTCCATTCATCGGCACCGAAACACTGGTTTCTCCTTTTCTTTTCCTTTTCCCCCCAAAACAGACTTTTCCTTTCGTGTTTATCATTTTGGATTCAGGTAAACCCTATCACCTTTTATCGTCGGTCAAACCCCCAGACTTCTCAGCCGCAACAACAATCGTCCCACGCGTCAGGGTCGTCAACAGGAACCCTATAAACGGGCTTTCATGGTATGTATGATTGTACAGTCCAAGCTCCGAGCATGGCCGTTTTCGGGGCTGTAGGGGAGTATAATTCCAAGAAGCCATAAGCCCCCACTCTAAGCGCAGTCATGCTCGACTGCGTGGAGAAAAATTCAGCTGACCAACTCCAAGTAATTCGGCGCGTCGGGTAGGTTAAAAATCTATCTCGAACATCGTTTTATGTACCTAGCGTATATTACATGTGTACAAAAGTGATTCATATTGGATTATTTCGTTATAAGCCCGAACTTAAAGGTATATAAAACATTAAAATCAATCATTAGCTATGGTATGTTCGATTCTTAGACTAAATGTAAACAAAGCGTCAAAATGATAAATATTTCACCTCACTTTTAACGTAACCTGTGAAATCTCATGCAGTACATTCATAATTAATTACTGTGTCGTATTGCTTGTTTTTTTTTTGTAAACAAAGAGAAACGCAAACATCGAATCGTCAATTATAACGTAAATTTGATGTCACTCGTGTAATCTTATTATTAATTATAACAATACATGTAAGACTTGAAGAAAAAAGAATAATGTAAAGTTTTTTTTTACAATAGTAAAAATAGATATTCGTTCAGTTGAAATATGGAAATTCACTCTTTCCCACGTTTTGTACTGCGCAATAATACTGCGAACGGTTTTCTTACAGAAACGCATATTAAATGAGCTGAAAGCTGACATCTAATAGCTTTTGAACGCGATTTTATAATTTTTCATATTTTTCTTCGGGTTTTAACGTTCACATTTTATGTTGAACATTTATCCAGAACATCTTCATCCAAAGCCTTTAAATATTTGACGAAACATAAAATAAACAATGATTAGTTAGCCCTATTATACATAAATTTGATTTTATATCAAAGCAAATTTTTTTAAGTGGACTAAAAATAATTTTGAATAACGAAAAGTTTTCCTGATATTTAATTTCTTATATGTATAATAAAATGAACAATTGGTTTGACTAACAAATTCAAGGTTTGGCCTGAGGAAAACCTTCAGATTCGGCCGTTTCTCTCGCGGACATCCTCGGAGCGTCAGCTATGAAAAACATCGATCGCGACCGACGCTAAAGTGGTGGGGGTAGCGCTCGAGCGAGAAATTGAAGAAGCGGCCATCCTCTGGGCGGCCATGATCGGAGCTTGGACTGTAGTATGATAGAAGGGTGAAAAAGCCTAGCTAACACGGGATTGCTGTCGGTCCCTCCCGGACCGACATCCAGTTTGGAATCGGGATGGTAATGGTCTACGACCCGCATAGCGACTAAGAAACAGCCCTCTGTTGCTGTGGTGGCCTAGCAACGGACATTCAGTCTTACCTTTGCACGTGGGGCTCTGTGGGAGCGGCCCTTTTATTTCCGTAGCTAGTTGTGGGAACAAAATGAGTCCTTAAAAAAAAAACACCGAGGGGAGTCGACAACAACTCCTCTGGAAAAAGCATATTCCCTTGTAAAGATGGAAGGTACCGACGGTAGGACGATATTGAGCCGTTAATTGTTAAAAAATTGTTGTCAAGCTCACGGAATAAAACCAGGAAACAGATTAAGAGACGGTTGAGTGGCCCAACAGTGTTTTATTGCCAGGTTCTTCAAAGACACCTGAAAGTGGCTATAGTCTCCAAAGGGTGGCCAATAACCAAACTCGATGATGACCTAAGGCAATCAAGGCGCCATTAGAGAAAAAAATCGATGGGGTGCAACCTGAAAAAGTCATCCCAAGCTTTGAAGATTGTCGCTTCAAAAATAATACCCTGATCGTCATCGGTTCCGAGGAAGTTTCCCGAAGTTGGCTCATTGAAGCAATTTTCGGATTAAAACCGTGGGTGGGAGCTACGATGAAAGTGATCGAAAAGCATGGACCCCCCAAGGCCAGTAAAGCTGTTGGCTTCGATTCCTAGTGTGTTACGCGTTGGAGAGGATCAATATGAAGGTCCTCTCAAAAACGAAAGTTACACCCATAAACAAAGCACCGGATTTGTCTTCGTAAAAGGTGGAGGAGACAACTGGAGGTCAAGATGAGCAGCAAATGTCCCCCTTCCAGTCTGGATTTTATCCAGATAAACCTTCACCATAGCTACAGGAGCGTCTGCTATCTTAAGCAGATGTTAGACAGCCGAACTAACAGCTTTTACCTTAATGAAAGGACCGTAGGCTTACACGGTGCTAGTTAGAGGAGTAAGTAACAAGACTGGATCTGTCTTTTCTGGGCTTACAAGGCAAATATTTAAAAAATAAGTAAAAAGATCTTATTAGTCATTTATGATAGTTCCGTACAAAAACCTTGGGCAGCACTTTACGTCAGAGGCGCTATTAAATTTATTGGATTACCAAGGCCTTTTTCTAGAGACTTGCTGGCAATAAAGATTGAGCATCATTTAGGGCGCACGCCCCAACCTTTTATGATTTTTTAAGCGCACCTACCAATTGACTTCGAGGACCCATCATCTGAGGAATTGTGACATCTATTGGACTACTGCTGTGTTAAAAAATGGCCTTGCTTTGGAGTGATAAACCTAACTTCTTGACAACTAGATGTCGGGAGGTAATTGATTTGACCTTATGTTTGATAAGTATTGGCGAAGTGTTCAAGGGATCAGATGTTTCGTTGGATACGTCCCTATCGGATCGTATACAGATATGCTCCTCATTGACGACCGATAGTCCTGAGGTTCAAAGGTGCTATTATGAGCAGAATCAAGTATATCGAACAAATAGAATTTGTGGTCGATATCCTACAAAAAGGTATGAAAAAAGCGTATGAGGACAAGTGTCTCATTCGCATTAAGAAAACAGATAGGGATGCACCCTGGTGGAATCCTAGACTGGAGGAGCTTGAAAGGGATACTCGATGCCTTTTTAACCGGGCTGAAAAGAATGGGAATCGCGACTTGTACAGGGCAACCTTAACAAGATATAATAATGAGATAAAAACTGCCGTAAGGGATTCATAGAGGGGGTATTGTCAGGGAATCCAGAATAAACCTGGCACTTGCTAGACCTTAGAGAACCTTGAGGGGTAACTCATCATGCCAAGTTAGGGCATTAATATTGCCTCCAAATTTAATGACTAAGACGACTAATAAAATGCGTCATACCCCTCAGGAAGGCCAACTTTTAGAGCCAGAATGGAAGTTTGGAAAGTGGCTAATCGTATTGTAGCTCAATCAAAAATTAGATGGGTACTTAAACAACTAAAACCATTTAAGGCTACAGGAGATGATAAAATATTCCCTGCATTAATTCAAGTAGGATTTCAGTTCGTGGTGGGTTCATTGTGCAGCATCTTTCGGACGTGCAATCTTCATTCCAAAGCCGAGTAAGGATACCCACTAGGAGGCAGAAGCCTCTAGACCGATCAGATTGACCTTGTTCATGCTGAAAACAGTACAAAATGATGGGACACTCGGTTTTGTATTCTTTGCTTCCCACAAGACATAAAATAACGCGAAAATTTATCTGATACTCAAATTAACAAAAAAGTGAGCATATAGTTTTTAAAAATAAATTCGCTTTTTAATCTAAATAAGCGAGCCAGCGTAGGTTGAAGTGAACGTGCGAGAAACTCGATCGTCTTCCGTCTCGAGCGTGAGAGCTTGCGAGTGCGACAATAACAGAAACACGTCGAGAACGAGCGGGCAAACTAAGATGAAAACTCTCCCATTCCTTTCTTGTAATTCTAGAGAAAGCCCGCACAATATTATTGATTTTTATGAAAGAAATACCCGGGCAATGGGATCCTCAGGGACATTTTATTTCAAAAAATTTGTATAGGGATGTAATTACTCAAAAATAGACCTTTGTTGTGTAAGTTGTGCATTTGCACAACTTACACGTATTCTTTGAATACTTTAATAAGATTCAGCGAATACATATACTGTGTATACAAAACTACAATTATATGACATTTAAATTATTTAGGAATTGTACTTTATTAATTGCTGGAAAATAAAAAATAAGAAAATTTTCTTAAAAACGAATTTACTAAAATGATAGATGTGTTTGATCAATATTACACTGTGAAAAATTTATTTTGTAAATTTGTGAAAATATTATGAATACAGTCTTTTAAGTATTTCTTTAATACTTGGCTTTTAGGATCTCTTTTCTATGAAGCGGTGGGCTCTGTTTTTTTTCAAGTTCAGGGTGTAAGGAGACACTTGCCTTAGTATATGTTCTGGCCTCGAATTAGAATGCCATCTTTTGAAATCAGTGAATATATTCGGAATGAGAAAATTTTAATTTTTGTCCAATGTGGTTAAGAATAATAATTCTTGAACGAAGAATTTCCATCTTTTACTGGAACCAAGCAAAAAATTACAAAAGGATCAGTTTTTATTTAAGATTGAAATCGAAGCTTTCTTGATTTTGACTTCATCAGATATTTCAAACTGATTAACAATTTAATAAACACTAAATATTGTTGGATTTTGACGTTAATTAAAGTTTAAGTTTTTTGTAAATGTTCAATCGTTTCTCAGGAATATTAAAGATAAATAAATGTTAATAATTCCTTAATAACACATATCCAAGAAGTTGGCACCGTTATTTTGTTAAAAAAAAAAAAAGTCGTGCTCAATTGTGCTAGGGTTTTGCTCTATTTTGTCGTAATTTTTTTTCTCGCGAAAATCAAAGTTTGAGCCAAAATTTAAAAAGAACTCTTTAGGGCCAGCACCGCCATTTGGTTTTTTCAAAAAAAAGGTTGTGCTAGGTTTGTGCTCTATTGCGCCATGAAGGATTTTTTGAAAAAGTCAAAATTTTAGCCAAAATTCACGAGATCCATTTTTTGAGTCACCAGAAACAAAAATGTAAAAAATGCCAATTTCGAAAATCTGGAAGATATGCTGTGTTATACTATGCGTGCAAAACAATGCTTGTCCTATACACTTTTTACTAGGTCTATGTTTTTTGGTGAAAATCTATTTTTTTCCTCAAAAGAATTATTATAATCAAAAATGTTTCAAAATGTGAATTTTGAAAACTTTAAAAATATGCTGGATTGTGCTAGAAGTGCGAAATTATTGTCCGATACATTATTTACTTAGGTCTATATTTTTTTGGTAAAAATCTATTTTTTTCCTCAAAATAATTATTTTAATCCAAAATGTTTCATAACGCAAATTTTGAAAACTTGAAGGATGTGCTGGATGCAAGTTTAAAAAATCGAAAGTTTTGCTGCATAGGCGCGCACAACAACTATTCACCTACATACCTTTTACTTAGGTCTATATTTTTGGGTAAAAATGGAGTTTTTTCCCTGAAAATAATTTTTCAAATCCAAAATTTTTCAAAATGCGAATTTCAAAAAGCTGACAGTTGTAATGAATTATACAAGGCGCGCACAACAATTATTGTCGTATACACTTTGCAATCAGCTTGTGTAAAACCGGTTAGACGGCTGATTACTTCACCCACCGTTCGCCAGTGCAGTGGTAGCGTCCGGCTTTAGTAATACGGCACTATACGCGACGGTCCGTAGAGGGGTTTGTATTTACTTACTGATTATATAATATCATATTGTATTATACATAATATAATATACGTTGTACTTGCAAATACTTCATTGCACATCAAATATGATAACTATTGGAACTCATAATCTATGGTTATAGAATTTTCCGGAAAATTGTTCAAACTGAGAAACTTCAATCACATTCCGCGCATTTGGTTCTCTTTGGTGGAACGGACGATTACCTGGTGGGTGTGGCTAGTTTATATAATCTTACGAAAAATCCGTGAACTGCATCAGAGTGGGGGTGCGTTGGTATCAATTCTAATTTATCAACAAGGTTCTTTGGTAGCCACGCTGGTAGTGGATGGCACTTTCGCTGAATGTACTGAGCTTGATGATGACGAGCTTCCGCTTGGACGTCTTCCGGCTCAGGTCGGGAAAGCGGAGGTATAGGGGAAGGGAATGCCTACTTCCCAGGTCTTTGAAGAGACGTACCGATGACTACCTGGCTTGGTGTCTTTCCAGTAGCTGCATTTTGTCCGTTTCTTAAGTTGAAAAGTATGCCCGCGATTTTTTGATCCCAGTTCTTGTGTGGTTGAACCTGCAGTTTCAGGTGCATTCCTTTTTTCAACCCTTTGTTCCTCTGTTTTGTAGCAAAGACCTTGTCCTTGATGACCTGGACTATCTTGTGTGACTTCGAAGTTTGAAGGGGAAAAGCTTCGACCAGCGAGTGAATAAATCTGTAACGACCAATAAGAAACGTCTCCCGCGGGATGATCTTGAATAGGGACCCATGATGTCTACGTCCACGGTGTCCCAAGGTCGTTTTGGTTGTTGGTGTTTTTGCTGTTCCCTTACAGATGTTCTCGAGGGCTTGCGACATGAAAAAATCAGACAGGTGCGAACATAGTTGCGAACATACTCCGTCTACTATCCCAGGTAAAGTGTTCCTGAATAGCTCTCCGCGTTTCATCACCACCAGGGTGTCCTGCAGTCCAGGTATCGTGATGTTCATAGAGGACCCTCTCAGTGGTGTCGCGGGGTACTAACATTAGCCATTGATCGTCGTACCATTTCCAAAATCCAGGAGCGTCAACTTTATGCACTGGAACGAAATGTTCTTCCAGGGGTGTACGTTGGTAACTAACCTTAAGAGATTTCCACCGGACAGCGCGTTTGGAGATGGCTGCATGTTCTTGATGATAATCACGAATTTCTATATAGAAGTTTTTGCAGCTGATGGTGGCCAAGTAAGGTCCATCGGCACTGGGTGCAAGCGGTTTTGTCACAGGCAGGAATCTTTCACCATCTTCTGGAATGGCGGCTGTGCACTCAGGATCCGGATCTCGGGACAATGCCATTAGCAATGGATTACGGCTCTTAGTGCAATGTTGGACCGCATAAGTATTTCCATTCAGTAGAGTGGCCAAGCGTCCGAGTTTCGTTTCCGGATCTTTGAATTCGTATAGCCAGTCGATGGCATGTCAATTCGTGATAAGGGTGAACGGCTGATGGTTCAAATATGGTTTAAATCTTTCGATCGCCCAGATAACGGCCAGACAGACCTCAGACAACAATATGCGCGCACGGTGCCACGTACGGTGCATGCACGAGTGCCAATAAATCGTCACGCGTGTCACGCAGATCACCAAACAGATGTGTCCGCATATGGGTGACATATGCTTCGCACGTCGTGCGAGTCGCAAGCGTGTCCATGAAGTGCATCCCCTCTACGACTAGCGTAAAAAATTTAAAATCATAATGAATTTTACAATAATAAGAAATTTTATAAATAAATAAGAACATAAATTTTATTAAAATCCAAATACAATATTTTTTAAATCCAAAAATAAAGAAAACAACGTGTACAAATTTTGAGCAAAAGTCGAGAAGGAAAGTACTTCTGTAACAATTGTTAGGGTTTCGGATTTTATTACACTCACTGTAATTCTTTTAATACCGATTTGTGGAGACTGCAATTTTCAATTCTTCAAGATTCCAGAAAATTTTCCTCTGACAGATTTTTGTCTGTGACGATCCAAACTTTTTCCATATTTATCAGCTTAAATATTTGAAGAATAACATAGAAATGATCGAGTTCGTTGAAATTTTATAACAACTAGAAAAACACTAGCGTACATCACAACATGACGCTCACATAACCTCACTGACGGCAACGTCGGCATTGATGTTCGGTGAACCGTGAAGTTTGACAACTCTGTGCATGTACAATACAAGTACAAATATCATTTGGAATAAGATAAATACATCAATCATTTCAAATAAGATATTAATTTGATTCAACTAAATCGAATTTGCTCAGTAAAAAATATTCTTGATATATTGTTTCTATTTATTCAGCAAGGCCTACGACGAAATATGAGTGATGGCTGAAGGAGCCTCGTTGTGCACGCATGCATGCACCCATCACTTTATCGCGGAATTTGCTTACCATTTGCGTGCGATATGGGTCGCATCGTGCGACTCGCACGCGTGCTTGAAGCGTGCGTCGCACGATTGTTATCTGGGACCTTTTCATTTTCCTCGTAGCGAGTTTCGTCTGGTTTGTACTTTGCACTCGCATAGCTGATTATATTCTTTTCGTTGTTTTCACAGTGTTGCAAAAGTGCTGCACCGATTTCCACGTCGCTGTTGTAAGTCTGAAGATAAAATGGCAGGCTGGGGTCTGGACGTCCCAGCTGAAATGGTTTGCTAAAACACTCCTTCACTTTATGGAAAGCTGCATCGGTTTCAGCGGTCAATATCCATCGTCCGGAGGTTCTCTTGAGAAGAACAGTGAAAGGACTGGAGATCTCTGAGTATCGTGGTACGTACTCACGTACCCAGCCGCAAATCCCAAGAAACTTCTGTAGTTTTTTCCGTCCTCAAGGTGGATCGGAGTTTAGGATCACCTGGATATGGATGGCCTGCGCTTCATTATTATCAGGGGTACCGCGATGTCCCAGATACTTCACCTCCTGCCGAGCAAAGAAACACTTTTCCAGGGTGCAAGTTAGTCCATGGATAGTCAGATACTCAAGTACTAGACTTATGTGGCGCTAATGGGACTTCCAGTCTTTGGAATAAGTTATGATGTCATCCAGGTATACAATTCGGAAGTAGTTTATGTATCCCTGGAGGACGATCTGACACATCAAACACTGGAACGTATTAGGAGCGTTTTTAAGACAAAGGGCATAACCCTAAAATGGTACATACCTACGTTTGGCATGGCGAATGCTGTATACTGCCTAGAGTCCATATCCATCGGAACCTGCCAGTACCCGCTTTTTAAATCCAGAGTTGTGAAAATCTTAGCTTCACCCAAAACTTCCAGAGAATCTTGGACTCTCCGGAGTGCCTATCTGTATCTTCCATGATAGAAATCAATCTACGGTAACCAACGCCGAACCGCAACTCACCGTCTTTCTTCTTAGCGAGAACTATTGGAAAACAATAGGGTGATTCGCTTAGTTCGATTTTTCTCTGTTTTTACATTTGACGAATTTGTTCCTCAATTAAACTCAGAAAATGAACCAGAAAATTACAGACCAATAACTTCTTTAAACACACTGTATAAGATCTTTACAGCTGCCCGACACAGCAGGATTGTTCAAAGTATTAAGACTGTGTGGAGAGATGTACGAACAACGTGGCACGAAAAAAGTTGTAGCAGGCTGCCGAGAGAACCTGCTAATTGAAAGGTGGCTCTGCAAAGACGCAGCAGCACATCAGCGCGTTCTGACAATGGCCGGGATTGACTACCGGAAAGCTTTCCATTCAACCTCTCATAGACTTATCATCTGTCTATTAGAAAGCTTGAAGGTTCAACCACATATCGACGCCTGAGTGGAATAAGGTGTTTGTTCCGAATCTGTTTGCAGAAGGTGATGGTTCGTAGTTTGTTCAAAGAAGGTGTTCCATCCGAATCTGCTCGAGAAAGGTGTTGGTGCGAAGTTTGTTTGAGGAAGGTGTTCGTTCCGAATCTGCTCGAGGCAGGTGTTGGTTCCGAACTTGTTCGAAAAAGGCGTTCGATCGCCGAAGTATTTAATTCTTAAAATTACTTAGTGGTACCACTAATGCTCGGGATCGAACTTTTCTAACGTAAATTTTCCTTTTTTGATTCAACCTTTTGATTTAATTAAGCCTGACACAGAGAGTGGGGGGTCAAAATGGTCGGAAAATTGCGTGACGTAATTTATGGATGGCCCCTAAAGATATTATGAATTAATTGTAGCATGCCATGCAATGTGGTGAGTATTGAATAAAATAATATTTTGCAAGCGATAATTGAATATTATATTATTTAAAGTAAACCTTCTGATATCAGATAAAGGAGGACGTTTAGGATAATTATCGTTCTCGTACATTAATAAATGTATGATTTCAAAATAAATGTAAAAATTAGTGTCGTATTATCATAGTTTTATGTAATTATGCAAAATAGTATGAATTAAAACCTTAAATGAAAAAAGGAAAATTTCCTTTAAAATAGTTGGGTCCCCTACGCCAGTGGTACCACTACAAAATTTCAAGAATAAAATACTTCGGCGAACGAACGCCTTTTTCTAACAAGTTCGGAATCAACACCTTTTCGAGCAGATTCGCCACGAACACCTTCTTCAAACAAACTTCGAACCAACACCTTTCTCGAGCAGATTCGGAACGAACACCTTCTTTGAACAAACTACGGACCATCACCATCTGCGAGCAGATTCGGCACGAACACCTTATTCCACTCAGGTGTCGACATAGTGAGATGTATAGAGAGATTGATGCCCCTTTGGAAAACTAGATTTCCTATCTCATATGTAAATTATCGTGTGACAACGAACAATGTCACCTTCCAGAGGGGCGTCTTTCAGGGCGATCCCATGAGCCCTCTGCTTTTTTGCAACACACTTCTTGCTTACCAAAGTAAAGAAAGCTGAGGCTTAAAAATTCCGCGACCGGCACGGAAAATTTCACAGAGAAAAACAGTCGTTGTCGGAGGAGCAAACTTTTGCTTTCCTTAGATTATCAGGGCTTAATTCAGGTACAGAAGGTTTCATTTCTGCATGCCAGGTCGGTGTCATTTCCACCTTGGTGTACCGTGACCGCATTTTATTTCAAGAAGTACCCAGCGATACGTGCAGAGCGTACCATGCACACGCTGAGTACCTATAACACATACTATCCGGCCATACCCGCGTGCCAAAAATACGCCTATGACAAAGCCACCGACCGCATGACAACCGTGCCGAAAGCTGAATGACACCTGGGCGAGGTGTCTTAAGTGTTATCTCTGGGATACCAGGCGACCACTCAGAGTATGCAACCTTATCCTTGCATGCGGGACTCTACAAGGACGGACAAATCCTTTCCCTAGCTGCTCGTAGGAACAACAGTAACACCATAAAACTACCAAAAAGTTGTAGATACGGTTCAAAATGATCGTCCCGAAAGTTCGGTGTACTAAAAATAACTATTTATATAGAAACACGACGAAGATCCGACAAAACGTCCACATTGAGTGGGCGAATCAACTCAAGGATGACGTTCTAGACTGCTACGATGCCAGCATTATCCATGCTCGTGGGGGCTTAATGGCGCGTATGCACACTCTGTGGTGCCACAAACACCCAGAGCTTCAGCGCATTTCGCATCAGTGTTTGCAAAATCAACACGCCCACCTCTTGAAAAATGGATACTTACGCGGAGCGCTTCCCCAACCTCTAGACCATCAAATGTTCATTTTATGGTGCTGCAAAGCATTGGCTGATTCAAATCGATGACTGAAACCGATGATGGATCAAAAGACCAAAATGGGTTCGAATCGTTTGCTCAAAAAATAAGCATCTTCAAACATACAATGAACAATTCAAAGCTGCTGTCAATCAAGCAGCACATTGTTGACAAAGTACGGGTGTTATCTGACGCAAGGTAAAAATCCAGAAGAGGGATACACAGATCAGGGAGAATTAACAGTTTCTCGCTGACGCATCTCGCCTCTTTAGTGATCACCCTGTTTCTGTCAAAAGTCCACCCAAGCCCAATGCGTTGGAGACTTTTTGGAGAAAGGTATGCAAGATACCAAAAACACTGAAGTTGAAAGAAGATACTGATAGTATCACCTGCTTCAAGGAGTCTTGCAACAAACTTATAACATCTCAGGAGGAATGTTCATCAATCACTGCCGAAGAGGTGAAAAAAGCACTTAGTGGCACGAAGAACTATTCCGCTGCAGCACCAGATGGTATCAAGAACTTCTGGTGGAAGAAGTTTACTTCTACACAACAACATTTGGCCCGCATATTCACCTCATATTTAAAGTCAGAAACGCCCATTCCGCAGTGGCTGGTATTAGGACGCAATCTGCTCCTACCGAAAAAAGCTTACCTGTTCAACCCAGAGAATTCCAGGCCAATTAATTGTTTAAACACACTGTATAAGATCTTCAAAGCTATCCTGAACAACAGGATTGTTCGATGTATTAAACCTGTGTGGCAAAAGATGTACGAACAATGTAACTCGAAAAAAGGTGTACCAGGATGTCGAGAGAACCTGCTAATTGACAGGTGCGTTTGTAATGACGCTGCAGCCCATCAGCAGTAACCCACACATAGTTAGATGCATAGAGAGATTGATGCCCCTTTGGAAAACTAGAGATACGATCTCATCTGGAAATTGTCGTGTGACAACAATCAACGTCAACGATACCATGAGCACTTTGCTTTTTTGCATCACACTTCTGCCTCTTTCTCTCGCACTACGAAATTCTTCTGGATATCTCTGCGGCGACACTAATCATCGCGAGCATAAGGTCACTCATGTGTTTTACGTGCATGACTTAAAGATATATCCCTCTGGTAAAAGCAAACTTCAAACTGCTATAAATATCTTTAAGGAGTACACAGGAGAGATTGGGATGGAATTTGGATTGGATAAATGTGCCAAAATATTATCTGAAGAAAGGAAACATACCTGGGCGTGCCTCAAAACCGCATTCAGGACGTAACATCAGTAAAGGAGTCTCTCTGAAGCAGATACAAGCATCTTCTTCGGCAGATTTGATTTCACCACAACTTAGATTATGCATATGCATAAAAGCTTGCATATTGATTCGTCTCTTCCGGGATTATACATGTTACCCCGTCAAGGCGGACGGGGACTTCTGAATCTCCAATGTCTTTATAACCGAATTGTTGTAAGTACAGCTTACATTTTTGCAAACGGAAAAGATAATCTCCTAAACATGGTCAGGAATCACGAGATGATTGGTCACAAGTGAGGAAAGTGTATTACTCCATCTAAATGCTTCACTTATTAAAAGCCGAAGTGAAGAAAGCAGAAGTTGAAAAATGCCACCAACAGCTACTCGACAAAAAAATGCACGGAAATTTTTCACAGGGATGTAGAAAAACCGTCCTTGTCGAAGGAGCAAACTTTTGCCTTCCTCAGATCACCAGGGCCTTATTCAGGTACAAAAGGTTTCATTTTCGCATGCCAGGTCGGTGCCATTTCCACTTCAGTATACCGTGACCGTATTTTATTTCAAGAACTGTCATGCACACGCTGAGTACCTAGAACACATACTATCCAGGTGTAACACTCACGCGGGAACGACGTATCTCGACAAAAATAATGCGGCCCTAAGAGTGCTTCATTACCATATTTGTCGCTCTTAAGGTGTTGGCCGCGACCCTGCCCTGCCGAGCGCTCCAAGGGAGATAGAGACAATTGTGCAAAACCACAAGTGCTAAATTTTTTGAAACTATGATTTTCTGTCAGCAGTCTCCGTTGCACACTCGTGGCCTGCCATTTTTCCCCAAGACTTCGAGAAACGAAACATATTCGTGATCGAATTCTCGACTCCGGCCGACTACAACATTACTGCCAAGGATAAGGAAGGGGGGGAGGTATCAAGACCTTAAAAGGGAGTTTCAACAACTGTACCCAAAATATTCGGTCATAGTAATTGTCCTTGTGACCGGTGACCTCGGAGGTGCGAAACTATAACTGGTTTGTGAGCTTAAAGCCATTCTCGCATGCCAAAAATATGCCAAGGCACTTGCGAGATGGATGCAGAAAGCTGTAATCCTTGGGTCGCTTCGTGTCCTCAAGATACACGAGGGTTTCGCCGGCTTGTTGTCATAATTTCATCATGTCACATATCTCACGGTCTTGAGACGTGACCATTAGTGTGATTTACCACGGTTCTACTGGTAGCCGATGTAATTTTTAGATGACAGTTGCTCCCAGTGGGACCCTACAATGGTGGGTTGACCTTTCTTTTTTACGTACATATTGTAACCTTGGGTTTTCAAATTTTCTATTATTGAGATTATTGGCCGAAGCATAGGCTAATCAGTCATTTCTACTTCTATTTTATTTTCTACAGGCCATGCCTAAGCCCATACTGAATCAAAATTTATAGAAATTATTAACTTTAATTTAATCTTGTAGTTTTCATTAGAGAAAAGTTAACTATTGACCTACTGGTTTATTGGCCACTTGATTTCCTAAAGGTTAACTATTGTCCTACTAGTTTATCGGCCACTTGATTTCAAAGAGGTTACTATGAATACTGGTTTATTGGTCGCTTGATTTCAAAAAGGTTATCTATGACCTAGTGGTTTATTGGCCACTTGATTTCAATTAAATGAATATGCTGTTATGCCTGAAAGACGCCAGATCGTCTGTCGATAAAAACCTTAAAGGACCAAAAGGTATTGAGTTATTTTAGTTCTAATTACTGCTCATAGTTACGTCATAGTTTACACCCCGCTAGTTCAGCACACAGAGGGGCAGGGTGAAGAATAGACTGAGCAAGAAATACAATTCAGATCAGTAGTATTAAATAAATACGACCAAAAATACGGGTCACAAAGAGATTAATTTATTTCCGGCCATTGAGTCCATGAGTGACACGCAAAGTCATGAAAGGTCACCGCCATTTTGGATAATCGATATTAAAATAAATTATATCAACCGCGAGTCAACGACCTTAAAACCTAGTGGTCCATGAATGACACAAAAGGTCACGTAAGGTCGTCACCATTTTGGGTGATCGAACGTATCTGATGCTCAAACCCGCAACTAAATGCACTACCTATTCACAAAATAATCTTTCATCTTAAAATACCCAAGAACCTACTTTACTTTTAAGATCACTCCGACTGAGCCAATTTATCATACCATCTTAATGTCGGGGTCCTCCAAAATAGCAGTTACTTTGATTGACCTTGTAACATATTTGTTTTGTTCGTTAATGATTAAAGGGTCAATTTTGCGTATTACTTAATTTTTTTTTGCAATGTTCAAATATTTAAGATCGGCTTTCTTTAATTCAGAGGGTTGATTTGGGTTCAATCACAGATTCAGTTTTACTTGTTTTTTTAATTCACAGACAATCGATAATCGTTCGTAAATAGAAAATCATTCATAAAGCCAACAATCAATGATTTTGCTATACTTTGTCAAGGAGATCGCTACCAAGTATACACGTTGGAACGATACCTTTCAGAGTTATGAACCTGAAACGAAAAATTGAATGATTATGAATTACAAAAAAGGAAACTCTAGGTAAAACGTGAACTTCGTTATATATCCCATGAATGACTCTACTTCTTTCAATTTTTAAGCCCTTGATTTTAAAAAAATTTTTAATTAGAAAATCCTCTAAGATAAAACTGTCCCTTGTAATGAAATCTATGATTGAGTGCAATATTTCATACCCCATGTTGACTCATCAATTTTAAACATTTTTAAATTTCAAATCCAAATTTGAGGGATTCTCTGTAGCGGAACCAAAATTGACGATGACTTTTTTGATTCGACCTATTATTTTACATGTCGATTTAGCTGTTATTTACTGATTTAAAATTTTCCTAAAACCGACGTTTTTCTCTCGATTTATTTCAGCATTACTGAAACCTATCTAACATTTTCGTTTTGTTTTATTCCGGCTTTTCTTTAGAAATATTTTTCAATGGAAGATTAATTACAATAGATTGGTTTTTCGGGCAAACTCACTGCACTCGTTACTGGCCGTAAAATTGATCTATTTTTCCTATTCAAAAAATAACGTTTTAACTTCTTTTCACAGATGTGGCAGATTTTTAAAAATTGCAGGATGCTTATTTTTGACATTTTAGCTATCAACTCACCTCGTCGGTTCAGTGTGAATCAAATTTCAAATATCATTTCGAAGAGTTTTTCAAGTGCCATAGACATTTTAGTCTTGATTACTGAGCCCAGTAATTTTATTTCTGAGATAACATGATTTCACCATTCAGAAATTGATTCATCTCAGAAAGTGTTAGATCATCTTGGTTTCATGGGACATTCCCTTATTTATCACTAATTTAAAGGATATGTTTTTGAGCTCCTAAATGGTTAATGGGTTGAGAAGAAACCGTCTCGTCTCATTTTTATAAAATCAGAAAAGTTCATGGAACTTCTCCCGTCCAAGTCTAGTCAATTAAACTTCATTTCATGAATGCAGAAATTCATTCTTAATCTTCACAACAATTATTTTTTAGTTCACTGATTAATTTTTCTTTTTTGTTTTGTTTTGAACACATTCACATAAACTTTTATTAAAGCCAGAATATACCTACCAGCTTAGAGTGAATTTTTCGACGATTTAGCTTCGTTTTTTGCGCTTTTGGATCCATCGGTCCCAATATTCCCCTCTTCGTTATTCGATTGCGCGCGCAATTATTGATCAGTACAATTTGCATATATTCGCATTTTCATAGCTTCGTGAATCTTCTGATTTCTGTGACGTAATTTTTTGATGTTGCTATTCCAGTCGTTTCCCACGTTATTGTAAATTATACTATGAGTTTTCTAAGGGCCTATAACCACCCGTTTCTACCTTGGATATCATGAGTCCGCACCATGTTGGAAGACTAGACCGAACAATTACTATTCTCACGTCCGTCAATTGATTGGACATTATTTATTTGATCACCTCTACTTTGTCCCCACCAAACTGAATTCCCGAGTACACACCATTTATAATACTCGAAGGCGAAAATGAAAGACATACCTTGTGAGATTCTCAGCGTTACGGTAATAATTAGGTTTCAGGCCTAGACAGATTATTATGTTCTTTATTTATTGGGCCCCACGCCTAAACAGATTATTATATTTGTTAATTATCAGGCCTCACGCGCAAACAGATTATTCCTGATCCATCTCTCCAGGCTCAGCCAAGTGCTTCAACAATACAATAATCGTCAAACCTAGACTATAGTCGAACACAGAGTGAGGACTGATGCCGCGGATTATAGTTTTGGCGCGTAACACCGAGTTCTATTTACATGAAATTGTACCTTGCAGCAGCTATATCAGTTCTATCACATAGTTTGTAGTGTATGGCGAGCTACTTTACTAAGGTGCGCCGCAGGTACGACACAGCACTCACAATCTACACCCATTATACATGGTCCACGCTTGAAATCTCGGCTGCTAGCATGTTGACAGTTCGTAGCTAATCAGCCGGTGGCAACGCCGCACAGTGGACCTTTTTTGAAATTCTATCTCAAAGTCGTAGAACTTTTGATCGGAATGACCTACAGGGATATTTTTTTCAAATTAAAGATAAAACCTTTCCAAATATAGAAAAATTATAGAGAAAGTAAAAAAAAATTTGGCCTTGAAATTCTCTGTTGAAGATGGAATTTTTGGCAAAAAAAAATCGTTTATTGGATAATAAAAACGCTTAGATTTTACATTTTATGTGCTATACATGTTTTTATATATATTTTTGTATGCCTAATACGAATCTGGTATGTAAATGGTTGTAAGACCAAATTCAAAATGGCGGGGTCAATATGGCAGACTAAAATTGTCAAACGAAACCGATTTTACTACAATCTGATACAAGTTGGGTTTCAGGTTGCTGATTACAAATCCAAGGTCAAAATTAAAAAATTAAAAATGGCGGACCAAAATTGTAAAAGGAACCCGATTTGACTAAAATTTGGTACAAGGGTGTTTTTCAGGTAGTTGATTTCAAATCCAGGGTCAAAATTCAATAATTCAAAATGGCGACTCCAATATGGCGGACGAACCTTGTAAAAGGAAACCGATTTGACTCAAATTTGACAGAGGGTGTTTTTCGGGTCGCTGATTTCAAATCCAGGGTCAAAAGTAAAAAATTGAAAATGGCGGATCCAATATGGCGGACGAACATCGTAAAAGGAAACAGATTTGACTAAAGAATACTACTCGGGGTTGTTTTAGGTAGCTGATTTTAAATCCAGGATCAGAATTAAAAAATTAAAAATGGTGGATCCAATATGGCTTTTTTAAATTCTGGAATTTTGACTTTGGGGTTCAAATCAGCCACCTGCAAACCCAACGATAGGCTATTTTAAGTCAAATGAATTTTGTTCTTTAATTGTAGTCCGCTATATTGGAACTGCCATTTTTAATTTTTTAATTTTGACCCTGGATTTGAAATCAGCTACCCAAAAAAACCCGAGTAGCATTCTTTACTCAAATCGGTTTGGTTTTATAATGTTTGTCCGCCATATTGGATCCGCAATTTTGAATTTTTGAATTTCGACCCTGGATTTGAAATAAGCGACTTGAAAACCTAACGTGTAGCAAATTTTAGTCGAATTGGTTTCGTTTTACAATTTTTGTCTGCCATATTGACTCCGTTATTTTGGATTTTATCTTATAACGATTTAGATATCAGAATCGGATTAGGCTTGCAAAAATCTATATAAAAACATGTATTGATTTCCGGCCGTGGAAACAGCCTAGTGCCATCTGTTGTCCAAAAGTGGCGATTCCTGAGTGATGAATTCTACTTGTTTACATGCGATTGGAAATAAATAAATTTAGACTGAAAATAAGAGTTTAACTGTCAGATAG